>WNWK01059808.1:0-10096 GCA_009830355.1 Cherax destructor
AGGACTACAAAGAGACCTAGACAGGCTACAAGCCTGGTCCAGTAAATGGCTCCTTGAATTTAACCCTGCTAAATGTAAAGTCATGAAGATAGGGGAAGGGCAAAGAAGACCGCAGACAGAGTATAATCTAGGTGGCCAAAGACTCCAAACCTCACTCAAGGAAAAAGCTCTTGGGGTGAGTATAATACCGAGCACATCTCCTGAGGCACACATCAATCAGATAACTGCTGCAACATACGGGCGGCTGGCAAACCTAAGAATAGCGTTCGAATACCTCACTAAGGAATCATTCAAGACTCTGTACACCATATACGTCAGGCCTATACTGGAGTATGCAGCACTAGTTTGGAACCCACACCTGGTCAAGCACGTCAGGAAATTAGAGAAAGTGCAGAGGTTTGCAACAAGACTAGTCCCAGAGCTAAGGTTATTGTCCTATGAAGAAAGGTTAAGGGAAATCGGCCTGATGACACTAGAGGACAGGAGGGTTAGGGGAGACATGATAACGACATATAAAATACTGCGAGGAATAGATAAGGTGGACAGAGACAAGTTGTTCCAGAGAGGGGACACAGAAACAAGGGGTCACAGTTGGAAGTTGAAGACTCCTATGAGTCAAAGGTATGTTAGTAAGTATTTCTTCAGTCATAGAGTTGTCAGGAAGTGGAATAGCCTAGAAAGTGACGTAGTGGAGGCAGGAACCATACATAGTTTTAAGACGAGGTTTGATAAAGCTCATGGAGCAGGGAGAGAGATGACCTAGTAGCAATCAGTGAAGAGACGGGGCCAGGAACTATGACTCGACCCCTGCAACCACAAATAGGTGAGTATACACACACACACACAGAGCTTGGAGCTTTGAAGTGCCAATTGCAGTTGATGGAAAGTGTCCAGTCATTATATATGTGTATATATATTATAGAACAATAGTAATAAACATTTTTTATTTGTTCCCATAAGGATAATTGTAAATTAGATTAGTCATTTCAGACCCCCAAAAATACACTTACAAAAGCACTTACGAAAATACACTTACATAAATGTTCGAGTTTGGAGGTGAACGAAAACTGAGGGTCCACTGTAATGATACTAATGTTTGTGCGATTATTGTGTTGCATACAACGAGTGTATATATATATATATACATTGCACCTTACTTTGGTCTCACAGGCCACATAAGTTACGTAAAAAAATAAAATAGTGAAAAAACAAGAAACCTACGAAAGGAAGTACAGTGGACCCCCACCTAACGAGCAAAATTCATTCCAGAAGCCTGCTCAAGTGCCATTACCGAACGAATTTACTTCCTTAAGAAATAATGTCACATAGGTTAGTCTATTTCAGACCCCCAAAAATACACTTCCACAAGCACTTACAATACTATACTTACATAATTGTACGATTTCCGAGGTGCTCGTTAGGCGGGGGTCCACTGTACAGTGGACCCCCGGTTTTCGTTATTTTTTCATTCCAGAATGCTGTTCAAGTGCCATTACCAAACAAATTTATTCCCATAAGGAATAATGTAACGTAGACTAGTCCTTTTAGACCCACAAAAATACACTTAAAAAGGATTTTAAAAAAATGCACTTACATAAAAGGGCGAGTTTGGAGCAGGACGAACACCGGGGTCCACTGTAAACCAAAGTTTACCAGGTGAGTGGCATTTGCCGCTGTTGCCATACGCTGCTCATTTTTTGCCAAGTTTACCGCTCTATATCTCGGTAAGTACTGATCGCAAAAAAATTTTGAGGGGATTTAAACAATCAGAAAAATAATCTTAACATTTTGATAAGAAAAAATATTTTTTTTTTTTTTCAAATATTTTGCGACATGAAATGACAGTTTCAGAAAGGGGTCTCCGACAGTCAAAGGGTTAAATTCCATGGTGTTTCTCACTTTCTTTACCACAGGAACTTTACTAGGAACTTTCTTGGGCGCCATGGTTACTTATTTCGCAGTTGCACTGACAAAAAAAAACACGAAAAACAAGCGAAATGTTTGGATGAATGAGCAGAAGCTTCTTCACGCACCGAGAGACACAGGCAAACTGAAGCGCAAGCGGCCCCAGTCGGCGGACGGACGTGTCCCATACGGCTGATAATCGAAAAACCGGTCGATTACCGGAAGCCGAAAAACCGGCCTATCACCGAGTTGGCCGATATCAGGAACGGCCGATAACCGGGAGTCCACTGTCCTTGGAATGAGGTACTGTATTGGAAAAGATGTTGGAAACGTGTTTGGCATTGGAGTTTGTGAGGAGGACTATGTATCTCTTCTCGGCAGTATCTTCTCTGGGTGTATTAAAGATGTTTAATGCCTGAAGAAGATACTGCTGAGAAGGGATACATAGTCCTCCCCACCAACTCCATTGCCAAACACGTTTCCAACATCTTTTCCAATACCTCATTCCAAGTACAGTGGACCCCCGAGTTTCGGTCACCTCGGAAATCGAACAATTATGTAAGTGTAATATTGTAAGTGCTTTTGTAAGTGTATTTTTGGGGGTCTGAAATGGACTAACCTACTTGACATTATTCCTTAAGGTAGTAAATTCGTTCGGTAATGGCACTTGAGCAGCCCTCTGGAATGAATTATGACCGAAACTCAGGGGTCCACTGTATCTACCTCCACATCCACCACCATCAAGGACTTTACCAGTAATAGACAGAACAAGCTTCAATCCTCTGCAGGGGTATACATAAACCCTTGTAATGACTGCAACAAATTATACGTGGGCAAAACATCCAGAAACCTGTGTTTCAGAATACCAGTACGCAGGCAGATCTGACGATTTAAGGAATGCCTGTGTTCAACACCGAAATTCACACAACCATTTAATCAACTACAGAAACACAAGACTTATCGCCAGAGAAGACAACACTCAATACCACAGAATCCTGGAATCATCACTTATCTGTATATCCAACAACTTCAGCCAAAACAATAGCTTCTATAACATAGCTGAACCCCTTGCCAAGAAACTTCTTCATCGTTATCCTACATAAGAACATAAGAATGGAGGAACACTGCAGAAAGTCCACTCATATATTTGTCCAATCTCTTTTTAAAGCTACCCAAGGTCCTAGACTCTATCACCCTACTCGAAAGATTGTCACATGCAGGTTCAGGTCCAACCTACCCAGCGTTCTCCACCTGACTCCATCCTATAAATACTCACGTACCTTTCACCCAGGTAGATCTATTTGTGACTTGATAAAGCCCAGTGTGGGGAAAACGTTGTCAATAAAGTATTACAATTTACTGCTTATGTGTCTATTTTTCCATTGTGTCAGTATTTTATACCATTTATTTCCATTGTATTTTATATCCGTAATCTATTTTAAGTTATATGGTAGGTTTAGCAACTTTTTCTTTGTTTGCAGGTGGGGTATATGGGTTCTAGCTGTGGTGGGCATCATATATCAACAATTGTTCCATGAGAGGTTTAAGATGTTGGAAACTGTGTTTTACCTCATTATTGGCATCCTTCCTTCATTAGCTGTTATGGATATGGTAAGTCTGTCCATTAAGTCTCCTCAGTAATACTAACAAAATAATCACATTTTGTTTTATAGTACCTTTGTAGGCATACATATTAAGGGTCATCTGACAGGATGCCCATGGAGTTGTCTCATGTTAACATTACAAAGTGTGTATTTACTACTACAGTACTGTACCATAGTGGCAAATCATACTACATTAGTACCTTGGGACTAAACTCAGCTTTCTAAGCTCTGAACTTCATTTTTTTCTGCCATTCTATAGCTTTTTCCTTGAACCTACAGCATTATGTTTATGGAGACCTTTAATAGTGATAATATATGCATGAGGCAAATTTGAAGTGCAAGAACTTTGGTCCATCACCAGCCACCCACTTCCCCATATTAGTCCATTAAATTGAGGATTTCCTAAGTATCTACACATTACAAGTTTTACACAAATAACTCGTACATAAGAGAGGAGCTTAAGATGACGTTTCAATCCGACGTGGAGCATTTACAAAGTTACACCAACAGAAAGGAGAGAAGAAGGGAGTATATACAAGCCAGCTTGCAGAGACAGGACAAGAGAGGTAGGAGTGGTAGTAGTAGAGGTAAGGCAGGAAGTGGAAGAAGTAGTAGTAGTGGTGGTGGTGGTGGTAAAAGAGATAATGCTGGTAGTGGAAAGTAGTGGTAGTGGAAAGTAGGGAGAGTGGTTGGTAGGACAAGAATAGAAAGGAGGGAGAGAAAAAAGGAGGCAAAAGTGAAGGTAAGAGCCAAAGGTAGTAGGAAAAGTAGTAGTAGTAGTGGAGTCAGTCAAAGGCAAAGCAAGAGGAGCACTGCAGGAGAGCTAAGAGCCCACAAGGGGTAAGACCAAAAACACAAAGGACCAAAAGGACCAAACACCCAAGGCAAAAGAAAGAGACCCCAGAACAAGAAAAAGGAAAAATAGGAAGGGTTAGAGGTAGAAAGAGAAAAAGAATCAGGTTAAGTCATGGGTGTTCTGAAAAAACTGTCTACCCTACTTTTAACTTTCACAGCCACTGTCTTGTCGAATTCTACTTTATACACAACTTTCCTTGTGTGAATCCTAATCCTGGCTTTATCTCTGTAGATGCCTTCCTTTCCCATTACATTGTAAAATGCTCCAAACTTCAGAACACAAGTGACCTAACCTAATTCTTTTTTCTCCTTCTCTTTCTACCTCTAACACTTCCTATTTTTCCTTTTTCTTGTTTTTTTTTCTTCTGCCTTGGGTATTTGGTCCTATATTTTTACCTACCTCACCCCCCACCCCCAAGCCCTGTGCTTTTGGTCTTACCCCTTGTGGGCTCTTAGCTCTCCTGCAGTGCTCCCTTTTTCTTGGTCTTTGACCCTACTACTACCTTCACTTTTGCTTCCTTTTTTCTCTCTCCACTTTCTATTCTTGTCCATCCGTCTGTCCATCCATCACCCCCTCCCTCCCTCCCTCCCTCCCTCCTGCTGCTGCTGCTTCTTCTCTTGTCCCATCCCTGCCAGCTGGCCTCCTCTCTCCTGTGTGCGGTTATCTGTGTTTTGTTCCAGTCATGGTATTGTGCCTTTATGTTCATTACAAGTTTTCTTTTATTACTCTGTTTAATGTGTATAAACTTATAAAAAAAGCTAAGCCTAATTCTTTGGTTGAGACCTAAGGCTCATCTGATTCTCTGTAATCTTTTAAGCATAATGCAAATTTCATCAAACTTTCAACTTAAAACCTGAAAACCTTGGTGGATGATGTAATGGCTAAAAGTGAAGTGGCAGGTAATTCAGCATGCATTCACTGTCTTCACTTTTGAGTTCATTGGCATTGATTCTTCCTTTGTGGTCTTCTGTATCATAGACAAAAAATTTATTTGACTTTTCTGAGTGTTGTAATATAATATGAAATTTTAAAAATGTGCGTACAACTTCCAATATTTTAACCAGAATTCGTGTAGTATTTATATTGATTTTCCCACTTACATTTGGTATTTAGACTACACCTTGCCCAATTTTGAAAATAGCAGAAATAAATAAGCAAAGTTAATCAAGAATGAAGTGGTGTAGCACCTTCATTACTTTCTTGTAGCTACTGGAGCAGAGCTAAGCTTGGTATGTCTCACCTTCATTATTTTGTATCATAAAAAATATTAAATTGCCTGTGGTTGCAGGACTCGTCACCTCTTGTAGTCCATTCCATTGTTCTACCATTATTTATGAAATCTTCCTTATGTCCTTCATGGAGCTACTTTTCTTTTTTTAGTTTATAGTTATGATCTCTTGAGTAAATAAATCTGACATGGACAAAAAATAAAGCACAGTAGGAAGGGTCTACAATTTTTGGCCTCAATTTGAGATCCTTTTCAGCAAAGTTTCTGAATTAGGTTTTGCAATAAATTGTATTTTCTTTCAGAATCCTGCTCAAATGTTTGAAATTTTGCTGTTTGATACATTTACATCTCTATGTAAATGTATCAAAATTTGTGAAAATATAAAAATAATGATAGCTTTATTTATATTTATATTTTAATGTATTTATTCCTTGCTTGAGGATGCAGCACTGTTGTTTTAAAGACTTAAAACCAAGTAGATCTGTCCAAAATAAGAATACACAGTTATGGTCATTACTTCAAAAGTACAGTATAACCTTGATATAATGCCCCATAGTGGTGTCTGTTATGTCAGAATGATGCATAAAAATAGTAAAAAGGTTCACTGAAATACTCTATACCTAATATAGTACTGTACAGATATACAGTGGAACCTCTGGTCATGAACGCTTCCGAACACAAATAAATCAGTTCACGACCAAAAAATTCGCCAAATTTTTGCATCTGGTCACAAACACATAATCGGGTGCCGAACAAACACAGCCACACCAGTTTTCACATTCCGCGCTATTTTTTTCACACGCCCCCAATTTTCCCCAATTCCTGTAATTATGACCTTGATAACTTTGAATTAGAAATGTTTTATCAGCAGATAGTGCCAAAACAGCTTCTCGCAGTGCTAGTACAGTGGACCCCCAGTTTTCGTGATTTTTTTGTTCCAGAATGCTGTTCAAGTGCCATTACCAAACGAATTTATTCCCATAAGGAATAATGTAAAGTAGACTAGTCCTTTTAGACCCCCAAAAATACACTTACAAAAGCATTTAAAAAAATACACTTACATAAAAGGGCGAGTTTGGAGCAGGACGAATACGGGGGGTCCACTATATCTGGCTAGGGCTTGCTATATATGATTTTTGTAAATATTTTTTTTCTCATTTGTTTGTTAGGCTATCTTTGTTAAACTTAGGCGATGTATGATGGAAAGATGCTTCTTAACGTACACCAAAAATGAAAGAAATCGGACAATAAACAACGGAGTTCACTGCTCAGCCATTAGACATTAAACTCTTAGGACTCATGCAATGTTAGTTTTCTCTTATTCAAGGTTTTCTCAGTGGTATTCAAGTTTTTACATTTAGTTTACTATTACACTATGCATTCTGTGGTATAATTAACTATTTTTGTGCTTAAAAATCTTAAAAAAAACAATATTTACATACAGTTCATAGGGGTCTGGAATGGATTAATCATATTTATGTACAATCCAATGGGGAAATTAGGTTCAGGTCACGACCAAATCGGGTCGCAACCAGAGTTTTGGAACGAATTATGGTCATGACCAGAGGTTCCACTGTACTGGAAAACACATTGAAAAATAAAAGAGTGAAAAGTACAATTTATCCAGTGGATTTTGTCTGTAATATAAAAATTTGTTATATCAAGGGTTTACTGTATTGTCATTTTAAATATATTTATGCTCTTTTATTAAATTTAACCATTTTACTCATTTTACTTAAAACTGACTTCAAATACATTTGTTTACAAAGTTACTTCATCACTTAGTGAATTTAGTTTGGCAGTTCTTGTATGAATATTATATTAAGAGCTGAGGGAGATGTACATATATAATATTTACTGCTTAGCTTCCATAATTTCTTAAGTTCTTAGCTAAGATTGTCTCTCTAAAAAAAATATACTCCAGTATTAACTTATAAGACAAATATAGAATGACATAATTCACAACTAATTTAAAAAATCTTTCTTGAAATACAGTTGACTGTCGATTAACATGATTGTTACATTCTTAAAAATGGCGTGTAAATAAAAAAAATGCACAAAATGAACCAAAAAACTTGTGGGAAAAGTAGGGTTACTTTCATTGGACCCTGAAAAAATGCAAAGCAACTTTTTTAAGCCTTCTAATTCATCAAGACTCAAAAATAATCAAACTTTACATTTCTTACTTTATAGTTGTTGTTGGTTGTTGATCTGGAAGTGTGTGGAGAGGGTTGATGTAACCCTCTACAATACCAGTACATGTATAAACATGACAGGCATTTGTACAACTATCAGCTCCTACAACTCACCTGCCACCAACACAACCACACACCTGCTAACAGCAGTAAAATACTGGTCATAAGGCAAAATTTCTTATTAAATATGTCTGGAGGAATAACCCTGTGAGACGCCCACACTTCACTTGAGTTCAGTAACCGGCTTCCCACTAAAGCAGTTAAAGAATTATCCGCAGAGTGGGAAAAATGGAGCTGACTAACATTAAGCCAATGACAGGTGCCCCTTCTTTAATGTGCCTGGCGGGCAAAGTAGATGATAACGAGCAATCCCAGAGAGAACGGGGAAAAATTTGTCAGTGATACTCGAGCGAGAGAGACGTCCACACCCGACGAAGGTTGGCACAGAAGTCCCCAAGGGTCTGTGTGTCCATCTCACTGCTTTTGTTATTGTTGGGTTTAAGGGTTGTGATGGACCAAGGGGTTGTGTGTCCATCTAACTGCTGTGAGATTAACTATCAGAATGCTTTGTAAATAAAACTGCTTAATTCATGGTAATAAGTTTATTTAATCTCCATGGGGAAGTGGAACAGAATTCCTCTGTAAGCCATGTGTGTCGCAAGAGGTGACTAAAATGCCGGAGCAAGGGGTAGTAACCCCTCCTGTATACATAAAAATTTAAAAGAAACCATTTTCTTTAAGGTCACCCTGCTTTGTGGGATATGGCCGGTTTGTTGAGAAAAAAGTTTATTTAAATGAAAAATTAAGATGCAATATCATTTCCCGCATTTTTGATAATAGAAATTAGAGTCCCGGGCAGCAGGTGGTGAGGAGGGAGGGATAGGCAGACGAAACATTGCCAGAACCCCTCACACCTTTATTTATCACAAAAAAACAAGTTTATCAACTTAACGTGCATTTGTATGTGTAGTAGTTCTGCATAAAATAATAAACCAGGGGTTTTCCCCTTTTTTTTCCCCTTTATTTGCCCTGAAGAGAAGCAGAGGATATATGAATAGTGATGTTGGTCCTCTTTGGGGCTGGGGGAGGGCCTTGAACCCCAAATATCAAATCATATATTTAATTTTAAAAACAAAAGGGATTTTTACATGACATCCCAACCGGCAATTATGTAAGTGTATTTTTGTGGGTGCTTTTGAAGTTTTTTTGGGGTCTGAAATGGATTAACTAATTTTCATTATTTCTTGGGGGAAAAAATTCCTTTGGTATCAGCATTTAATACCCTCAACAAAAAGCTCGTAACTCAAGGTCCATTACTGGCTTCTCCCCCCGATGTGGGTGACCCAAAAAGAAGGCCTTTTTCCATCACTACTCCATCACTGTCTTGCCAGAGGGTCTGATACCACATTTTAAAACCAAAAAATTAAAAAAAGTTTAACATAAACTGATTCAATTGCATATACCCTAGTTCTGTATTCACTTTAATTTTTTTTTTTTTTTTTTTTTTTCCAAAAGTGGCCGTCTCCACCGGGCAGGGTGACCCAAAGAAAGAAAATCCCAAAAAAAAAATCTTTCATCATCATTCAACACTTTCACCACACTCATCATAATCACTGTCTTTGCAAAGGGCTCAGATACTACGCTGGAAAAATCCCCCAGCTGTCACTATCCAGACCCCCCCTTTAAAGTGCAGGCATTGTTTCCATTTTCCCCGGACTCAAACCAACAAAACAATTAACTGGTTTCCCTGAATCCTTCCCCTGTTACCCTGCTCCCCTCCAACATGTCAGGTCCAAAAAAAATTCGTCTCCATTCACCCTTCTAACAACCCCCTCGCTGGAAATCCCGCCCTGCCCCAAAACCCCCCTTTCCCCCCCCCCACCTTTTTTTTGGGCGCCCTCCCGCCTTCCCTTCTGTTACCTTAATCTTTTATTTGTTTCTCTAAATGACCCAAAACCCCCTCAACAACCCCCCTTCAGCCCTCTGACAAATTTTTGCTCCACACCTTTTCTTTTAATTCCAATTTTTTTTATAATTTTCCCCTTTTTTTAACAGGACATCTCCATTCCAGCCCCCTTCCTCAGCATTTGAACCCCGCCCCCCCTATAAGGTGTTGGGGCCACTATCTTTTATTTTCCCCCCTTTTCCATGGATCGTTTTTGTCTCCCAATCCTCAATGCACCACTCCCTTTTTTTCCCATCAATTCTATGGTTAACCTCATCCTTCATAAACCCATCTGCTGTCAACTCCCCCAAAAATTTTGAAAACATTTTCTTCTTCCATAATCCCCCCTCCAATGTGATATCC
>WNWK01059809.1:0-10095 GCA_009830355.1 Cherax destructor
TCTTATACGTTTTTAAGATATATTTTTTTCATTTATGTTAATGTAAGAATTTATAATTTTGTACCAAGAGAAACTTTGAAAACCTACCTAACCTTATTATAACAAGCGCAATTTAATTTAGCCTAACCCAACTAAATATATTTTAGATACGTTAACATTAACTTAATAATAAACTAACACAATGAAATATATTTTTTTCGTTAGGTTCAGAATGATTTTGGCGAAATTATTGCATACACAAATTTTCACTTGTCTTATATGGCAAGGTGAGCGTTGCTATTTAAGCCAAAATCGCAAGTTTTACCTAATCGGCACGACATATATATATATATATGTCGTGCCGATTAGGTAAAACTGGTCAATTAGCAAGAACTCATTTAAAATTAAATTCTTTCAAAAAATTTCTCTTATACGTTTAAAGATATATTTTTTTCATTTATGTTAATGTAAGAATTTATAATTTTGTTCCAAGAGAAACTTTGAAAACCTACCTAACCTTATTACAACAAGCTCAATTTAATTTAGCCTAACCCAACTAAATATATTTTAGATGCGTTAACATTAATTTAATAATAAACAAACACAATGAAATATATTTTTTTCGTTAGGTTCAGAATGATTTTTGCGAAATTATTGCATACACAAAATTTCGCTTGTCTTATATGGCAAGAAGAGCGTTACTATTTAAGCCAAAATCGCAAGTTTTACCTAATCGGCACGGCAATATATATATATATATATATATATATATATATATATATATATATATATATATATATATATATATATATATATATATATATATATATATATATATAATATATATATATATATATATATATATATATATATATATATATATATATATATATATATAATATATAATGTCATGCCGAATACGTAAAATTTGTCAATTAGGAAGAACTCATTTAAAATTAAGTCCTTTCTGATTTTTTTTCTTAAACGTTTAAAGATATATTTTTTAATTTATGTTAATGTAAAAATTAATATTTTTTTAATAACAGAACCTTAGGCAACATACCTAACGTTATTATAACAAGTGCAATTTAATTTAGCCTAATCCAACTAAATATATTTTAGATAAGTTTACAATAATTTAATAATAAACAAACACAATGAAATATATTTTTTTTGTTAGGTTCAGAATGATTTTTGCGAAATTATTGCATACACAAATTTTCGCTTGTTTTATTCGGCAAGAAGAGCGTTGCTTTTTAAGCCAAAAATGCACGACAAATATATATAAATATTTATATATATATATATATAGTATATATATATATATATATATATATATATATATATATATATATATATATATATATATATATATTATTTTTTTTTTTTTTTTTTTATATATAGAATGGGGTCCACCTCTAGTGCAAATTGTGGGACCCATAGCCTCGGAGAAGTGGATAAAAGGCATCAAGGAAGAATATTTGGATTTCTTCCTGAAGCCGTTTGAATATTCCACTTCTCCTACCACCCCATCCTATATACACACATACATACATATAAATGCTTTATTAATAGACAGAATACATTTATAAAACACACAAACATGAACATGAATACAATGGTACAATATGTCAAAGATTATGAATCTCCACCAGCTCCTCCGAAGCCGGACGCGAGCCGAGTATGCAGCATGCGTTTCCCTCTGGATGGCCACGCTGAGACGCTGGAACATGAACGTGGCTGCCCTTGGGTCCCTGGTGGTGTCGATGAGTCTGGAACCCAGCTCTTTAAGGAAACGTGTTGCATTTTTCCCACGCTCCCAAGGTCTCTGATCCCACTGGGACAAATTTATACTGTTGGCTTATGTCCCTGTACTTGCCGATCTTGTACTCCTCTCTGTGGTCAGCAGCTCCTCCCTGTAGCCCAACACTGTGAGGGATGTAGGTGTCAGTCAGTGTCGACACGCAGGTATAATATATATATATATATATATATATATATATATATATATATATATATATATATATATATATATATATATATATATAGTGTATATGTCGTGCCGATTAGGTAAAACTGGTCAATTAGCAAGAACTCATCTAAAATTAAGTCCTTTCTAAAATTTTCTCTTATACGTTTAAATATATATTTTTTCATTTATGTTAATGTAAGAATTTATAATTTTGTACCAAGAGAAACTTTGAAAACCTACCTAACCTTATTACAACAAGCGCAATTTAATTTAGCCTAACCCAACTAAATATATTTTAGATACGTTAACATTAATTTAATAATAAACAAACACAATGAAATATATTTTTTCGTTATGTTCAGAATGATTTTGGCGAAATTATTGCATACACAAATTTTCACTTGTCTTATATGGCAAGGTGAGCGTTGCTATTTAAGCCAAAATCGCAAGTTTACAATCAGACATATATAATATATATATATATATATATATATATATATATATATATATATATATATATATATATATATATATATATATATATACACACTCACACCACACACTCAGTAGGCACTTTATAAGGTACACATGTACACCTGCTCCAAAATGTAAATATCTAATCTGCCAATCACGTGTCAGGAACTCACTGTCTTAAAACATGCAGACTTGGTGAAGAGGTTCAGTCGTTTTTCAGACTGTACATCTGAATGATTGTTGGTGCAAGACAGGTATATTTTGTACCTCAGCAGCTGCTGAACTGGGGTTTTCATGTACAACAGTCTCTTGAGTTTATTGAGACTGGTGTGAAAAACACAAAACATTCAGTAAGAGGAAGCTCTTCAGGCGAAAATGCCTTGATAATGACAGAGGTCAGAGGAGAATGGCCAGACTGGTTCATGTTGACAGGAAGGTGACAGTAAGTCAAATAACCACGTGTTACAACAGTTTTATGCAGAAGAGTATCTCTGGAAGCAGAACATGTTGAAAGTCGCATCAGATTCCACTCCTGTCAGCTAAGAATAGCAAACAGGTTACAGTGGGCACAGACTCACCAAACGTAGAGTGTTGAAGATTGGAAAAACGTCACCTGGTCTCACGAATCGCAATTTCTTCTAGGACATGCAAATGGGTTAGAATTTGGCTTAAACCTTTGGAATGTGTTGGAGTAGGAGATTAGCGGCAAGAATGTATAGACAGCAAATCTGCAGCAACTGTATAATGCTATAACGTCAACAATGACCAGGATGTCTAAGGAATGTTTCCAGGACATTGTTAAAGGTTCTGTAAACACCTTCTACATATATCAGTATAAATCATCCCACTTTTAAGAGAATAATTTCAAACCCGCCATATCCTTTCTATGTGAATTATTATTATAATCAATGGGGAGCGCTAAACCCGTAGGAATATGCAGCGCCTATGGGGGGGGGGATGTGGAAGGTATTCAGGCTTAATTCAAGGAACTCCTTTTTGCCTTCTGGTGTGTTTTAGAGGTTGTTATGTCTGTGTTCTTTGTGGATAGTTACCCAGAGATGTGGGTGATTCATAGTGTATTGTAATGTTGGTGACATGTATGTCAGTAGAGACATGGGTATCTTTGGCTCTTATGTCTCGATCGGAACTCAAAATCAGTTTTGGTTTTGAGTCCCGAGGTCGGGTTATTGTATCACGTGTGTGACGTGTATATCTTCAGGTGTGATATGTCAGGGTTCTTTTTGTATTCCCTAACCTTTAGTTTTCAGGAGGTGGGGGCAGATGCTTCCTTAGGAGGGGGGGGAGACGCTTCCTTAGGGTGGGGGTACTGAAACACTGTCTGAGGGTGTGTGTGTTTTTGTGACCCTGTTTAACTTAATCTTTGGAGAGGTATTGTAACGTGTCATATATATGGGACATGGTTAATTGTAATCTGGTGGAATGCGTGGGTGGCTATTAGGCCTCATGTTTAAAGGGTTTGTTGTTTTGCCCTTTGTGGCACCGTGGTTTCCGGGGTTGTGGAAATAAGTCCCATTGCCGTATTTAGCATATCCTTATAATTCTATTCGGGTCACGAGTTTAAGTAAGTTGACAACAAAAATTTTCTTATATGTAAGTCCTTGTTGGACCATTCTTAATGCATAAACATGTATCAGTCTACTGTACCCCAGCCATGGGGTTTTATTTTTTAGTTGTAAGTTTGTAATCTGTATAATGTTCATAGGCTCTTGTTTGTCATTTCAATGAAATATTAAAAAGAATAACTAAGGAGGGGGTGGGGGGTTTGGGATAGTTTTGATTTTACTTAGTTTCTATTGTCTGTAATGGTGTGGAAAATGTCAATGGTCACTTGTATTTTGTCTGTTACATAGTGATTTATGTATATTTTGTATAAGGTCTCTTGTTATAATGTACATGGTATATATTGTACGAAGAATGAGGTGTTATATTTTGTTAGTAGGGTTGTCATAAGATATTATTTGCTATGTTTCTTGTTCCATGTTTGTACTCCTGTATGGTTCTTAAATAAAATATAAAAGAAAAAAAAATCAAGGAACTGGAGCACAGATCCAATTCCCTAGATCAAGAGCCCCTCACCAGCGTCAAGGAACCTCCCTTGAGGGGTTTATATGTGAAACCTTGCAGAGGCAACTGTCATTTAGACATAAACTGCCCCACAGTGGAGTGGCTCAGTCGGTGTACTTTTAGCCTCTCACTTGACCTGCCAGTAATTCCAATCTCCGAGAAAACCTCTGGCTTGTTACATACATACGTACGTCTTCACAGTTGACAGATAATAAACGGGAACGAGAGCTAGACTTTGTCTCGGGTTCTACCACTCTGGGATGCTTTCTGCAAGTTTCCAACGTTGCATCATGTGCAAGATTTAAAGGTAATATATTAAGGTGAGATGCCTCGGTTGGTAACATTTTGGTCCGTCACTTGAGTTGCCAGGAGAAAATAAATCAGGGGGCTCTGGTGGCCTGGTGGCTAAAGCTCTCGCTTCACACGGCGAGGGCCTGGGTTCCATTCCCAGCCAGGGCAGAAACATTGGGCGTGTTTCTTTACACCTGTTGTCTATGTTCCCCATCAGTAAAATGGGTACCTGGGTGTTAGTCGACTGGTGTGAGTCGCATCCTAGGACACTGACCTAATCTGCCCGAAATGCTCAGCATAACAAGGGACTTTCTATATAGTAGTATGTCACTGATGTCAGCTAGGCCTGTATACCTTGTACATGTACTTGTAGTAAATAAAGATATTATTATTATTATTAATTAAGAGATGAGGCCAGACGCTGAGGCTCAAATAAGTACGTGAAACAGATCGTCATGCATGCGTGCGCGCACACACACACACACACACACACACACAAACACACACACACACAAAATCTGACCCAAAGCTGTTGTACAGCCACATCAGGAGGAGAACAACAGTCAAGGACCAGGTGATCAGGCTGAGGAAGGAAAGATGGGAGGTCACAAGAAATGACCACGAAGTGTGTGAGGAGCTCAACATGAGATTCAAAGAGGTGTTCACAGAGGAAATAGAAGGGCCTCCAGAAAGGAGGAGAGGTAGGGTACACCATCAGGTGCTGGACACGATAAACACAACTGAGGAGGAAGTGAAGAGGCTACTAAGCGAGCTAGATACCTCAAAGGCGATGGGGCCGGACAACATTTCTCCATGGGTCCTGAGAGAGGGAGCAGAGGAGCTATGTGTACCCCTAACAACAATCTTCAACACGTCTATCGAAACAGGGCAACTACCAGAGGTATGGAAGACAGCAAATGTAGTTCCAATTTTTAAAAAGGAGACAGAAACGTAGCACTAAACTACAGACCAGTGTCACTGACATGTATAGTATGCAAGGTCATGGAGAAGATTATCAGGAGAAGAGTGGTGGAGCACCTAGAAAGGAATGAGCTTATCAACGAAGGCCAACACGGTTTCAGGGACGGGAAATCCTGTGTCACAAACCTACTGGAGTTCTATGACAGGGTGACAGCAGTAAGACAAGAGAGAGAGGGGTGGGTAGATTGCATATTCTTGGACTGTAAGAAGGCGTTTGACACAGTCCCACACAAGAGATTAGTGCAGAAGCTGGAGGACCAGGCAGGGATAACAGGGAAGGCACTACAATGGATCAGGGAATACCTGTCAGGAAGACAGCAGCGAGTCATGGTTCGTGGCGAGGTGTCAGAGTGGGCACCGGTGACGAGTGGGGTGCCACAGGGGTCAGTCCTAGGACCGGTGCTGTTTCTGGTGTTTGTGAACGACATGACGGAAGGAATAGACTCCGAAGTGTCCCTGTTTGCAGATGATGTGAAGTTGATGAGAAGAATTCAATCAGACGAGGATCAGGCAGAACTACAAAGGGACCTGGACAGGCTGCAAGCCTGGTCCAGCAATTGGCTCCTGGAGTTCAACCCAACCAAGTGCAAAGTCATGAAGATTGGGGAAGGGCAAAGAAGACCGCAGACGGAGTACAGTCTAGGGGGCCAGAGACTACAAACTTCAATCAAGGAAAAAGATCTTGGGGTGAGTATAACACCAGGCACATCTCCTGAGGCGCTCATCAACCAAATAACTGCTGCAGCATACGGGCGCCTAGCAAACCTAAGAACAGCATTCCGACATCTTAATAAAGAATCGTTCAGGACCCTGTACACTGTGTACGTTAGGCCCATACTGGAGTATGCAGCACCAGTTTGGAACCCACATTTATCCAAGCACGTAAAGAAACTAGAGAAAGTGCAAAGGTTTGCAACAAGACTAGTCCCGGAGCTAAGGGGTATGTCCTACGAGGAGAGGTTAAGGGAAATCGACCTGACGACACTGGAGGACAGGAGAGATAGGGGGGACATGATAACGACATATAAGATACTGAGAGGAATTGACAAGGTTGATAGAGACAGAATGTTCCAAAGATGGGACACAGCAACAAGGGGACACAGTTGGAAGTTGAAGACTCAGATGAATCACAGGGATGTTAGGAAGTATTTCTTCAGTCACAGAGTAGTCGAGAAGTGGAATAGCTTGGGAAGCGATGTAGTGGAGGCAGGTTCCATACACAGCTTTAAGAAGAGGTATGATAAAGCTCATGGCGCAGGGAGAGTGACCCAGTAGCGGCCAGTGAAAAGGCGGGGCCAGGAGCTATGTATCGACCCCTGCAACCACAACTAGGTGAGTACAGTCGTCAGAGCAGCACTGATACATGGAGCTGAACCACGCACTCATGACGGGACACACAATGGTACTGGCGCCTCAGGAAATGACCAAGAATATTGACATTGCCTGGAGTGCGGACCTCAGGCACACAGTCTGCACTTAACACACAACAATCGCTCAATACACACTTTTGTCCCCAACTCACACACCCTAAACACACACACACACACACACACACACACACACACACACACACACACACACACACACACACACACACACACGACTCGTCGTCAGAAATGTGGCAGATGCAGTTCAATGTAGATAAATGCAAAGTTCTGAAGCTCGGGAGTGTCCATAACCCAAGCACGTATAAGTTAAATAACGTAGAACTTAGCCATACAGATTGCGAGAAGGACTTGGGGGTGATGGTAAGCAGCAACCTTAAACCAAGACAGCAATGCCTAAGCGTACGTAATAAGGCAAATAGATTACTGGGATTTATATCAAGAAGTGTTAGCAACAGAAGTCCAGAGGTTATATTACAGCTTTATACATCATTAGTAAGGCCTCACCTAGATTACGCAGCTCAGTTCTGGTCTCCATATTACAGAATGGACATAAATTCGTTAGAAAACATTCAGCGTAGAATGACTAAATTAATACATAGCATTAGAAATCTTCCTTACGAAGAAAGATTGAAGACCCTAAAATTACATTCACTTGTAAGACGTAGAATGAGGGAGACATGATCGAGGTATACAAGTGGAAAATGGGTATTAACAAAGGGGATATAAATAAGGTCTTGAGGATATCTCTCCAAGAGAGAACCCGCAATAATGGATTCAAGTTAGATAAGTTTAGATTTAGAAAGGATATAGGAAAGTATTGGTTTGGAAATAGGGTAGTTGATGAGTGGAACAGTCTGCCTAGTAGGGTTATTGAAGCTAGGACCTTGGGTAGTTTCAAATTTAGGTTGGATAAATTCATGAGTGAGAGGGGTTGGATTTGAGTGGGACTCGCGCATGAGTGGGTAGAATTGTCAAAGCTTATTTCTTGGGTAGCTTTGAAAATTGGGTTGAGCAAATATTATGTTAGTGGGATGGATTGTGAAGGACCTGCCTAGTATGGGCCAACAGGCCTGCTGCAGTGTTCCTCCTTTCTTATGTTCTTATGACTCAAGACACAAGACTCATATGAGTCAAAGAGATGTTAGGAAGTATTTCTTTAGTCACAGAGTTGTCGGGAAGTGGAATAGTCTGGCAAGTAACGTAGTGGAGGTAGGAACCATACATAGTTTTAAGACGGGGCATGATAAAGTGCAGGGAGAAAGGACCTAGTAGCGACCAGTGAAGAGGCGGGACCAGGAGCTTTGTCTCGATCTTTGCAACCACAAATAGGTGAGTACAAATAGGTGAGTACACACACACATTTAGTAAGAGACGACTTATGAGAAATATTTTAGATGACGGAATGTCAGAGTATAGAAGAGGAAACTGTGAAGATATGAGATATTTCCTGAAAGACTTTTTGTGAGAAAGTCAACTGCAAGATAATACAGCTCAAGACTCTTTGTGAGAAAGTCAACTGCAAGATAATACAGCTCAAGACTCTTTGTGAGAAAGTCAACTGCAAGATAATACAGCTCAAGACTCTTTGTGAGAAAGTCAACTGCAAGATAATACAGCTCAAGACTCTTTGTGAGAAAGTCAACTGCAAGATAATACAGCTCAAGACTCTTTGTGAGAAAGTCAACTGCAAGATAATACAGCTCAAGACTCTTTGTAGAAAGTCAACTGCAAGATAATACAGCTCAAGACTCTTTGTGAGAAAGTCAACTGCAAGATAATACAGCTCAAGACTCTTTGTGAGAAAGTCAACTGCAAGATAATACAGCTCAAGACTCTTTGTGAGAAAGTCAACTGCAAGATAATACAGCTCAAGACTCTTTGTGAGAAAGTCAACTGCAAGATAATACAGCTCAAGACTCTTTGTGAGAAAGTCAACTGCAAGATAATACAGCTCAAGACTCTTTGTGAGAAAGTCAACTGCAAGATAATACAGCTCAAGACTCTTTGTGAGAAAGTCAACTGCAAGATAATACAGCTCAAGACTCTTTGTGAGAAAGTCAACTGCAAGATAATACAGCTCAAGATCTCTTTGTGAGAAAGTCAACTGCAAGATAATACAGCTCAAGACTCTTTGTGAGAAAGTCAACTGCAAGATAATACAGCTCAAGACTCTTTGTGAGAAAGTCAACTGCAAGATAATACAGCTCAAGACTCTTTGTGAGAAAGTCAACTGCAAGATAATACAGCTCAAGACTCTTTGTGAGAAAGTCAACTGCAAGATAATACAGCTCAAGACTCTTTGTGAGAAAGTCAACTGCAAGATAATACAGCTCAAGACTCTTTGTGAGAAAGTCAACTGCAAGATAATACAGCTCAAGACTCTTTGTGAGAAAGTCAACTGCAAGATAATACAGCTCAAGACTCTTTGTGAGAAAGTCAACTGCAAGATAATACAGCTCAAGACTCTTTGTGAGAAAGTCAACTGCAAGATAATACAGCTCAAGACTCTTTGTGAGAAAGTCAACTGCAAGATAATACAGCTCAAGACTCTTTTTGAGAAAGTCAACTGCAAGATAATACAGCTCAAGACTCTTTGTGAGAAAGTCAACTGCAAGATATTTCAGCTCAAGACTCTTTGTGAGAAAGTCAACTGCAAGATAATACAGCTCAAGACTCTTTTTGAGAAAGTCAACTGCAAGATAATACAGCTCAAGACTCTTTGTGAGAAAGTCAACTGCAAGATAATACAGCTCAAGACTCTTTGTGAGAAAGTCAACTGCAAGATAATACAGCTCAAGACTCTTTGTGAGAAAGTCAACTGCAAGATAATACAGCTCAAGACTCTTTGTGAGAAAGTCAACTGCAAGATAATACAGCTCAAACTCTTTGGGGAGAAAGTCAACTGCAAGATAATACAGCTCAAGA
>WNWK01059810.1:0-10095 GCA_009830355.1 Cherax destructor
AACCTAATCTAAACGATATAAGCTCCATATTCATGTTTTTAGGTATATATGGAGCTTAATCCATTATGTTACTAAAAGCTTTGTTATTTGGAAAAAAATGGGGTGAGGAAGGTGGTAAGGAGAGGTGGGGAGCTATACAACTCTGCCAAATCTGGGATCAATAAATACTTTTAAGTTTTTATTAACATTGTCAAAGATGAGTCAGTGCAACAAGATAATTATACCGAATACTTAAAGATAAAATAAAACACAGAGCCCGTGGTTTAACCTGGAATGTAGAGAAACAAAACGCAAATTATGAGGACATGGAAATAATACATAGCAAGGAAATAAAAACAGGGAAACGAACATAAGTGGAAGCAACTAAGCGAGATTAAGGAAAGTGGAGAGAGATTAAATATGACATTGCATCGAAGGCTAAAGAGACAGAAAATGTTCTATAGCAACACAAGAACATGATTAATTAAAGTGCCAGGTGACAGACTTAAAATATAGAGCGGAACTCTGGAGGAGAAAGATGGAAGTGTAAGAGAAACTTCAGCTAAGAGAGTTGAAGAGGCAGAGAAAGCAGGTTAAAATGCAACAGCAGGACCCAGACACAACTCAGACGACGGAGGAGGACGTGTGGGCTATTTAAGGAGCTGCTCACAACAGCAGCAGCGAGAGACCTGACAACGGGTCACCATGGGTATAAAAACAGCCAGAAAGTGTGTGAATGAATAACCAGAATTTTCAACATGCTTATGTTGTCCCTATATTAAAGCAACAAGGCAGACAGGAAGCCCTGAACTATAATCCAGTTTACTGATATGAACATCAACACTTCTAAAGAGGTGAAGTTTATCAGATAAAAACAAAACAGAATCAGGCACGAGAAATTCTGGCTCACGAGTTTTTCTTTTATGAGATTCAGACAATTACAAAGACAAAAGAGGAAAGGCAGGGCTGAGTAAACTGCATATTCTTGGACTACAATAAAATCTTTGATATGGTACTTCACCAGAGACTAATTCACAATGGAAAAATAAACACATAAGCAGTATAATGTGATCCTTTATTGACAACGTTTCGCCCACGCAGTGGGCTTTATCGAGTCACAGACAGATCTAAGAACATAAGAACATAAGAACATAAGAAAGGAGGAACACTGCAGCAGGCCTGTTGGCCCATACTAGGCAGGTCCTTCACAATCCGTCCCACTAACAGAATATTTGCTCAACAATTTTCAATGCTACCCAAGAAATAAGCTTTGACAATTCTACCCACTCATGCACGAGTCCACTCAAATCCAACCCTCTCACTCATGAATTTACCCAACCTAAATTTGAAACTACCAAGGTCCTAGCTTCAATAACCCTACTAGGCAGACTGTTCCACTCATCAACTACCCTATTTCCAAAACCAATACTTTCCTATATCCTTTCTAAATCTAAACTTATCTAACTTGAATCCATTATTGCGGGTTCTCTCTTGGAGAGATATCCTCAAGACCTTATTTATATCCCCTTTGTTAATACCTATTTTCCACTTGTATACCTCGATCATGTCTCCCCTCATTCTACGTCTTACAAGTGAATGTAATTTTAGGGTCTTCAATCTTTCTTCGTAAGGAAGATTTCTAATGCTATGTATTAGTCATTCTACGCTGAATGTTTTCTAACGAATTTATGTCCATTCTGTAATATGGAGACCAGAACTGAGCTGCGTAATCTAGGTGAGGCCTTACTAATGATGTATAAAGCTGTAATATAACCTCTGGACTTCTGTTGCTAACACTTCTTGATATAAATCCCAGTAATCTATTTGCCTTATTACGTACGCTTAGGCATTGCTGTCTTGGTTTAAGGTTGCTGCTTACCATCACCCCAGCAACATGGAGATATATATAGGGTACAGTCAGGTGGAGAATGCTGGGTCAGGTGGAGAAAGCTGCATGCGAGTCTTAAAAGTAGTGTGATAGTTGAAAACATAGTGTGACTTAAAGGACCTGCAGTGTACCATTCTGAGTTCTAGGTGGGATGCGTTGAAGAAGTTTCTTGGCAATAGGTTCAGCTATGTTGTAGAAGCCGTTGTTCTGGTTGAAGTTGTTGGATATACAGATGAGTGATGATTCTAGGATTCTTCGGTATTGCGTGTTGTCTTCTCTGGCGATGAGTCTTGCGTTTCTGTAGTTGATTAAATGGTTGTGTAAATTTCGGTGTTGAACACAGGCATTTCTTGAGTCGTCAGATCTGCCTCGTACTGGTGTTCTGAAATGCGTGTTTGTAGGTCTCTGGATGTTTCCAACGTATAATTTGCTGCAGCCGTTCAAAGGGATTGTGTATACCTGCCGTGGTTTGAAGCTTTTCCTGTCTGTTACTGGTAATGTCCTTAATGGTGGTGGATGGGAGGTGGATACTCGGAATGAGGTCTTAGAAAAAATGTTGGAAACTATACAGGCTGCCCAAAGAACATTTATCCCGTATAAAGAAATTAGATCAAGTAGAAATGACCCAAAATGGATGAATAATAGGGTCAAATATCTTTTAGGGCAGAAGAAAGGAATTTATAGGCGCATAAAAGAGGTGAGGTCATCTTATAATCAGTATACTGACATTAAGAGGGACGTTAAAAGGAATAAGAAAATCTAAGGGACTATGAAATTAAAGTTGCTAGGGATTCAAAAACTAACCCAAAAAGTTTTTCCAGGTTTATAGAACAAAGTTAGGGATAAGATAGGTCCCTTAAAAATAACTTTGGGCATCTTACTGACAAGGAGAATGATATGTGCTCTATTTTTAATAATTATTTTCTCCGGTTTTTACACAGGAAGACATTAATAATATCCCAGTAATTATTTTTACAGAGGCCCGAAGAAGATAAATTATGTAATATCACAGTCACTAGCGAAATGATTATGAAACAGCTGGACCGACTGAAACAAAATAAATGCCGGGTCCTGATGAGCTTTTGAAGGGTTCTTAAGGAATGCAAAATGGAACTCTGTGAACCAATATCTAACATTTTTAATTTATCTCTTCAAACAGGTGTGTCTGATATGTGGAAGATGGCTAATGTAATTCCTATTTTTAAAGCAGGGGACAAGTCACTACCGTCAAACTACCGCCCAATAAGCCTGACCTCAATGTAGGCAAATTACTAGAGTCAATTATAGCTGATAATTAGAAGCCATCTAGATAACCATAATTTGATTAATGATACCCAGCATGGGATTCACGAGGGCGTTCTCTCATCAATTTATTAACCTTCTTCAGTAAAGCTTTTGAGGCTGTTGATCACGATAAAGAATTCGATATTGTTTTATTTATGACTTTAGTAAGGCTTTTGATAGAGTACCGCACAGAGACTGTTAAAGAAAGTGGCAGCTCATGGCATTGGGAAAAGGCTGTCATGGATCGAGTCATGGCTCACCAATAGGAAGCAGGAGTGTGCATAAATGGGGTTACCGAATGGGGACTTGTACAGTGGTGTTTCACAGGGATCAATCTTAGGCCCATTGTTATTTATATATTAATAATGATTGATGAGGGAATTACTAGTGATATGAGCAAATTCAGCCGACGACACGAAGATAGGTAGGATAATTGATTCAAACATAGATGTCATAGAACTTCAGGAAGATTTAGACAAACTTAATTCGTGGTCAGAAAAGTGGCAGATGCAGTTCAATGTAGATAAATGAAGGTTCTGAAGCTCGGGAGTGTCCATAACCCAAGCACTTATAAGTTAAATAACGTAGAACTTAGCCATACAGATTGCGAGAAGGACTTGGGGGTGATGGTACAGCAACCTTAAACCAAGACAGCAATGCCTAAGCGTACGTAATAAGGCAAATAGATTACTGGGATTTATATCAAGAAGTGTTAGCAACAGAAGTCCAGAGGTTATATTACAGCTTTATACATCATTAGTAAGGCCTCACCTAGATTACGCAGCTCAGTTCTGGTCTCCATATTACAGAATGGACATAAATTCGTTAGAAAACATTCAGCGTAGAATGACTAAATTAATACATAGCATTAGAAATCTTCCTTACGAAGAAAGATTGAAGACCCTAAAATTACATTCACTTGTAAGACGTAGAATGAGGGAGACATGATCGAGGTATACAAGTGGATTTATATCAAGTGTTAGCAACAGAAGTCCAGAGGTTATATTACAGCTTTATACATCATTAGTAAGGCCTCACCTAGATTACGCAGCTCAGTTCTGGTCTCCATATTCAGAATGGACATAAATTCGTTAGAAAACATTCAGCGTAGAATGACTAAATTAATACATAGCATTAGAAATCTTCCTTACGAAGAAAAAGATTGAAGACCCTAAAATTACATTCACTTGTAAGACGTAGAATGAGGGAGACATGATCGAGGTATACAAGTGGAAAATGGGTATTAACAAAGGGGATATAAATAAGGTCTTGAGGATATCTCTCCAAGAGAGAACCCGCAATAATGGATTCAAGTTAGATAAGTTTAGATTTAGAAAGGATATAGGAAAGTATTGGTTTGGAAATAGGGTGGTTGATGAGTGGAACAGTCTGCCTAGTAGGGTTATTGAAGCTAGGACCTTGGGTAGTTTCAATTTAGGTTGGATAAATTCATGAGTGAGAGGGGTTGGATTTGAGTGGGACTCGCGCATGAGTGGGTAAATTGTCAAGCTTATTTCTTGGGTACTTTGAAATGGGTTGAGCAAATATTCTGTTAGTGGGAGGATTGGAAGGACCTGCCTAGTATGGGCCAACAGGCCTGCTGCAGTGTTCCTCCTTTCTTATGTTCTTATGTTTTATGTAACAAAGGGGATATAAAAGGTCTTGAGGATATCTCTCAGAGAACCCGCAATAATGGATTCGTTAGATAAGTTTGATTTAGAAGGATATGAAAGTGGTTTGTGGGTGTTGATGAGTGGAACAGTCTCCGTAGGGTAGAGCTAGGATTGGGAGTTTCAAGAATTAGGTTGGATAAATTCAGAGGAGAGGGGTTGGATTTAGTGGGACTCGCGCAGGTGTAGAATTGTCGCTTTTCTTGGGTAGCTTTGAATTGGTTGAGCAAATACTGTTGGATGGATTTGGGACCTCCTAGATGGGCCCAGGCCTGTGGTTTCCTCCTTTTCTATGTTCTTATAAGAACATAAGAACATAAGAAAGGAGGAACACTGCAGCAGGCCTGTTGCCTCTAGGCAGGTCCTCACAATCCTCCCTACAGAATTTTGCTCAACAATTTTCAATCCACCAAGAAAAAGCTTGTGAATTCTACCCACTCATGTGCATCCACTCAAATCAACCTCTCACTCATGAATTTATCAACCTAAATGAAACTCCCAGGTCCTAGCTTCAATAACCCTACTAGGCAGACTGTTCCACTCATCAACTACTATTTCCAAACCAATACTTTCCTATATCCTTTCTAAATCTAAACTTATCTAACTTGAATCCATTATTGGTTCTCTGGAAGATATCCTCAAGACCTTATTTATATCCCCTTTGTTAATACCATTTTCCACTTGTATCCTCGATCATGTCTCCCTCATTCTACGTCTTACAAGTGAATGTAATTTTGGAGTCTTCAATCTTTCTTCGTAAGGAAGATTTCTAATGCTATGTATTAATTTAGTCATTCTACGCTGAATGTTTTCTAACGAATTTATGTCCATTCTGTAATATGGAGACCAGAACTGAGCTGCTAATCTAGGTGAGGCCTTACTAATGATGTATAAAGCCTGTAATATAACCTCTGGACTTCTGTTGCTAACACTTCTTGATATAAATCCCAGTAATCTATTTGCCTTATTACGTACGCTTAGGCATTGCTGTCTTGGTTTAAGGTTGCTGCTTACCATCACCCCAAGTCCTTCTCGCAATCTGTATGGCTAAGTTCTACGTTATTTAACTTATAAGTGCTTGGGTTATGGACACTCCCGAGCTTCAGAACCTTGCATTTATCTACATTGAACTGCATCTGCCACTTTTCTGACCACGAATTAAGTTTGTCTAAATCTTCCTGAAGTTCTATGACATCTATGTTTGAATCAATTATCCTACCTTCTTCGTGTCGTCGGCGAATTTGCTCATATCACGTAATTCCCTCATCAAGGTCATTGTATATATTATAAATAACAATGGGCCTAAGACTGATCCCTGTGGAACACCACTTCGTTACAAGTCCCCATTCGGATTTAACCCCATTTATGCACACTCTCTGCTTCCTATTGGTGAGCCATGACTCGATCCATGACAGCACTTTTCCCCAATGCCATGGCTGCCACTTTCTTTAATAGTCTCTGGTGCGGTACTCTATCAAAAGCCTTACTAAAGTCTAAATAAACAATATCGAATTCTTTATCGTGATCAACAGCCTCAAAAGCTTTACTGAAGAAGGTTAATAAATTAGATAGGCAGAACGGCCCCTCGTGAACCCATGCTGGGTATCATTAATCAAATTATGGTTATCTAGATGGCTTCTAATAATATCAGCTATAATTGACTCTAGTAATTTGCCTACAATTGAGGTCAGGCATTGGGCGGTGTTTGACGGTAGTGACTTGTCCCCTGCTTTAAAAATAGGAATTACATTAGCCATCTTCCACATATCAGACACTACACCTGTTTGAAGAGATAAATTAAAAATGTTAGATATTGGTTCACAGAGTTCCATTTGCATTCCTTAAGAACCCTTGCAAAAAGCTCATCAGGACCCGGCGATTTATTTTGTTTCAGTCGGTCCAGCTGTTTCATAATCATTTCGCTAGTGACTGTGATATTACAAATTTATCTTCTTCTGGGCTCTGTAAAATTAATTACTGGGATATTATTAATGTCTTCCTGTGTGAAAACCGAGAGAAAATAATTATTAAAAATAGAGCACATATCATTCTCCTTGTCAGTAAGATGCCCAAAGTTATTTTTAAGGGGACCTATCTTATCCCTAACTTTTGTTCTATAAACCTGGAAAAAACTTTTTGGGTTAGTTTTTGAATCCCTAGCAACTTTTTTCATAGTCCCGTTTAGCTTTTCTTATTCCCTTTTAACGTCCCTCTTAATGTCAGTATACTGATTTATAAGATGACCCTCACCTCTTTTTATGCCTATAAATTCCTTTTTTTGCCCTAAAAGATATTTGAGCCTATTATTCATCCATTTTGGGTCATTTCTACTTGATCTAATTTCTTTATACGGTATAAATGTTCTTTGGGCAGTCTGTATAGTGTTAAGAAAACTGTCATATTGATACCTCTCTTCTTCACCCCAGTCCACAGTTGATAAGTGTTCTCTAAGTCCATTATAATCTGCTAAGCGAAAATCTGGGACCATTACTGAATTATCCCTACTATCATACATCCATTCAATGCTAAAGGTAATTGACTTGTGGTCGCTTGAGCCGAGTTCCTCTGTAATTTCTAAATTATTAACAAGGGTTTCCTTGCTTGCCAGAACCAAGTCAAGTAGGTTATTTCCCCTTGTAGGTTCTGTTACAAACTGCTTCAAAAGCAATCCTGAACTACTTCTAAAAAGTCGTTAGATTCTAAATTCCCTGTCATGAAATTCCAATCAATCTGACTAAAGTTAAAGTCCCCTAAATTACTACGTTATCGTGTCTTGTGGCCTTAACAATTTCCTCCCAAAGTAGTCTCCTTGTTCCCTATCAAGTTTGGAGGACGGTAAATCACGCCAAAATCAATTTTCACACCCTCTGAAAATTCTATCCAGACAGACTCTGTATGTGTTAATTCAGACTTTATACCCGTTTTTATGCAACAATTTAAATGATCACGGACATGGTGCCACCCACCCCTTTCCCGATACTTCTGTCTACTTGGAACAATTTAAAACCCTGAATGTGACATTCGGCAGGCAAGTCCCGATTTTTCATATTAAACCATGTCTCAGTTATGCAAAACATCAATATTACCCGTACTTGCAACTAATCTCAACTCGTCCATCTTATTCCTAGCACTACGACTATTGGTGTAATATATATTTGGACCCTCCTTTCTCTTTCCTTCCTGCTCATCTCTGTTTTTCCACTATACCTTTACTGTCCTTGCATTAGGTCACTAGCTTTCCTATCCACCTTATTCTGCCTATTACTAGTTCTCCTACAACATAATATTACTACACTGGGACTTCTCTTTTTCCCCCCAAAACCCATACCACTAACTATTTCTAGTTTAAAGCCCTAACAGCTCCCTCCACTGTTTTTGTGCCCCCACCCCAGACCTGGATAAGTGAACCCCATCCTGGCATACATGTCATCTGCCATAGAAGAGTCCCAGTTGTCAATGAATGTTACTGAATTTTCCTTACAGTATTTGTCCAGCCAGCAATTGACACCAATTGCCCTGGACAGCCATTCATTTCCAACTCCTCTCCTTGGCAAAATACCACATATGACAGGGTTCCCCCCTTCTTCCTAATTATGTCTATTGCTAACCTAAACCTGCTAGTCAGGTCCTCACTCCTACGTCTGCCAACATCGTTGCCTCCAGCACTGAGACAGATAATAGGATTGCTCCCATTACCTCTCATGATGTCGTCAGACGGCTAACAATATCCTCCATCCCAGCCCCCAGGAAAGCAAACCCTCTGTCTCCTACTCCTATCAATCAAAGAAAGCCCTATCCATGTACCCTAACCTGACTGTCCCCAACAACAACAATATTTTACCTTCCTTTGTCTTCGTCGTGACGCTCCCAGAAGTCGACTCACATTCATCGGGTAGACGGAGAATGGGTTCGATGTTTCCACAACATTCTCCTGGTCGTTGTTTCCACCTCTCCACCCGTCCTCTTGAGCCTTAACTTTGTCCCATGCGTTTTAGCCACTGTCCAGGTTCCTTTCCTGGCGAGGATTCTCACAGGAGGATTACTACGAATCCTCTTGTTTTCCTCAGTCAGTCGCTGTATCTCAAGCTTAGCTACCCTCAGTTCTTCCTTCAGCTGCCCGTAGAGTAGCTCAGAGAGGACATCTTCTTCAGATTGACAGAGAGCACACAAGACACGTCTTCACTGAGTTAAGTCAGGTCCACCGACCACCGTATCTCTTCTCAGACAGTGTCTTCTCTGGGTGTGTTGAAGTGTTTAATGCCGTGTCTGCAGTCTTAATGAAGTGAGTTCCTTGAAGAAGAATGCTCCCTCATTGAACAAGTTTTTTCTAAACTTCACTATCCTCGTCACTTCATTAGAGACTGCAGACGACGGCATTAAACATCTTCAACACCCCAAGAAGCCTGCGGAAAGATAATAGTCCTTCCCACCAACTCCATTTCAAACAAGTTTCCAACATTTTTCTAAGACCTCATTCAGTATCCACCTCCACATCCACCATTAAGGACATTACCAGTAACAGACAGGAAAAGCTTCCAATCCACGGCAGGTATACACAATCCCTTGTAATGGCTGCAGCAAATTATACGTTGGCGAAACATCCAGAGACCTACAAACACGCATTTCAGAACACCAGTACGCAGGCAGATCTGACGACTCAAGAAATGCCTGTGTTCAACACCGAAATTTACACAACCATTTAATCAACTACAGAAACGCAAGACTCTCCCGAGAAGACAAACCAATCCGAAGAATCCCAGAAAATCCTCATCTGTATCCAACAACCAACCAGAACAACGCTCCCCAAAATATTTAACCTATTGCCAAAAACTTCTTCAACCCATCCCACCTAGAACTCAAAAATGGTAAATGGGTCCTTTAAGTCCCCTATGTTTTTAATATCACACTACTTTTTAAAACTCACATGCATTTCTCCACCCGACCCCGCATTCTCCCCCGTTACCCTATATTCTCCATGTTGCTCATTTTTGGTAGATCTGTCTGTGACTCGATAAAGCCCCCGCGTGGGGAAAAGTTAAAAAAAAGGATCACATTATACGTTATGTGTTTATTTTTTCCCTTTTTCGGTATTTTATACCATTTACCCCTAATTCACAAACAAGAAAGGCAGTACAAGGGCAAATACCGGGGGGCAAAAGGGGTGTGAAGGACAGGAGACAAAGACTAACAAGGAGGAAGTGTCATGAGTGAGAATGTGTAGTGGATCCCTATAGCTGTACTGCGGGCCCTTTCCTTTCCCAATTTACTAATGAT
>WNWK01059811.1:0-10095 GCA_009830355.1 Cherax destructor
GCCTGTGCATGTGTCTTTCCTGTGCATGTGTGTCTTGCCTGTGCATGTGTCTTTCCTGTGCATGTGTGTCTTGCCTGTGCATGTGTGTCTTGCCTGTGCATGTGTGTCTTGCCTGTGCATGTGTGTCTTGCCTGTGCATGTGTGTCTTATTCTCACAGGTCTACTGGTCTATGGTAATCAGATTCTTCTCAAAACCAACCCTTCTCACTCGAATACTTGCCTAACCTATGGTTTAAAGTTATCCTAAGTAACGTGTTACTTCCTCCAATGACACTACTTGGTACATTGTTCCCCTCGTCTGCCTCGTTACTGCTACACCACTACTTTCTAATAGCTTTCTAAATTTGAAGTTGATGAATGAGATATGTCTTATTCATCAAATTAATCCAACTTGAAAATGTCGCTTAGACTTTTTTCTTGGACAGATATGTACTCGCTATCCTCTTTCCATTTATTTATACTTGTCTTCAACTTGACTCACGAAATCGTAATGACACGATTGCAAACGAACCATACCACGGGTGGGGTTCGAACCCGCGGTCAGAGAGTCTCAAAACTCCAGACCGTCGCGTAAGCCACTGGGCCTATGCTAACCTTTCTATGGTGTAGAAATGTACCTAGTTGGGTGAATCTTATTGAAGCTAAGTAGCCCAGTGGCTTACGCGACGGTCTGTAGTTTTGAGACTTTCTGACCGCGGGTTCGAACCCCACCCGTGGTATGGTTTGTCTTCAACTTGTATGCCTCATACGTCCTCTGATTCACCTCCTCTCAAGACAGTGCATCTCCAGAGATCTTCGATGACCACTGGAGTACACTCATCCTGAAGAACAGTTGTCTCACTTTATGTAGATGAATGGTTCAGAGAACCGACAAGTTGATAAGACACATGTGCAACACTTGGGTATCTTCAATGAGGAAACGTTTCGCCACACAGTGGCTTCATCAGTCCATACATAAGAGAATGGTGAAGAACAGGAGGAGTTTGAGGTAATCAGTCCCTCAATCTTGAAGAGATTGATGGACTGACAACATCGACTCAAGGCTGAGGGACTGATTACCTCAAACTTCTCCTGTTCTTCACCATTCTCCTTTGGAAATAAATGGTATAAAATACCGACACAATGGAAAGATAAACACATAAACAGTATAATGTGATCCTTTATTGACAACGTTTCGCCCACGCAGTGGGCTTTATCGAGTCACAAACAGATCTACCTGGATAAAAGATACCTGAGTATTTATAGGATCTAGTCAGGTGGAAGCCGTTGTTTTGGTTGAAGTTGTTGGATATACAGATAAGTGATGATTCCAGGATTCTTCGGTATTGAGTGTTGTCTTCTCTGGCGATGAGTCTTGCGTTTCTGTAGTTGATTAAATGGTTGTGTGAATTTCGGTGTTGAACACAGGCATTCCTTGGGTCGTCAGATCTGCCTGCGTACTAGTGTTCTGAAATACGTGTTTGGATGTCTCTGGATGTTTCGCCGACGTATAATTTGCTGCAGTCATTACACGGGATTGTGTATACCCCTGCAGTGGATTGAAGCTTGTCCTGTCTGTTACTGGTAATGTCCTTGATGGTGGTGGATGTGGAGGTGGATACTCGGAATGAGGTATTGGAAAAAATGTTGGAAACGTGTTTGGCAATGGAGTTGGTGGGGAGGATTATGTATCTCTTCTCAGCAGTGACTTCTCTGGGTGTGTTGAAGATATTAAATAAATGGACACAAATGCAACTAATGTGACATTTTAATGTGGCAACGTTTCGCTCTCCAGGAGCTTTGTCAAGCCGTTACAAACAATACATGGACACAGAGGGTATATATATATGCTCAGAGTGAGGTGTAATACTAGTGGTGGTAGAACTAGTAGTGATATAACTTGTAGTAGTAGTAGTAATACAATAAGGTAGAACAATCAACTTGCACATGAGTATATTTTTATACTACCCAAGTAATTGCTTTTATCACTTTTTACTCATGTGCAAGTTGATTGTTGTAGATGAATGGTTCAGAGAACCGACAAGTTGATAAATTAGACACATATGCAACACTTGGGTATCTTTATTGAGGAAACGTTTCGCCACACAGTGGCTTCATCAGTCCAATACAAAGTAGAAAGTTGTAAGGAGAGGAGGAGTTTGAGGTAATCAGTCCCTCGGCCTGGAGTCGATGTGTTCAGTCCATCAATCTTGTAGTAAGTACAGCATAGGGCAATAAAAGTAGCTTATATACTGTAGGCAGGTGAGGCGAAGCAGGAGGAGGCGGGGTCGTAGTGGTACCATCCACTAGTCGAAGTAGGTCTTCGTCCAAAGGTTGGACAAGTGTTGAAGAATCCGTTTGTATCGACTCCAGGCCGAGGGACTGATTACCTCAAACTCCTCCTCTCCTTACAACTTTCTACTTTGTATTGGACTGATGAAGCTACTGTGTGGCGAAACGTTTCCTCAATAAAGATACCCAAGTGTTGCATATGTGTCTAATTTATCAACTTGTCGGTTCTCTGAACCATTCATCTACATCCTGTCTGACACAGCAACATCTTGGGATCTTGATACAAACGGATTCTTCAACACTTGTCCAACCTTTGGACGAAGACCTACTTCGACTAGTGGATGGTACAAGGGAAGAAACTTCTACACACCATTCCCAGCAACCCCAGACCTGCCAGAATGTACGGTCTGCCAAAAACTCACAAACCTGGTATCCCATCGAGGCCCATATCCTCGGGAATAGGCAGTGCTCCCCACCAACTCTCAGGAATTCTCGCTAAACACCTCTCTAAACTTTTGGGCACCATCAGTCCAGGCTATTTTTGTATCATCAGCAAATTTACTCATGTCACTTGCAATTCCTTCATCAAGGTCATTTATGTAAATTATGAACAACAATGGGCCTAAAACTGATCCTTGTGGAACGCCATTAGTGACTAATCCCCATTCAGATTTGACCCCATTAATGGAAACTCTGCTTTCTATTGGTAAGCCATGCCTCTATCCATGCTAGAACTTTACCTGCTATACCATGAGCTGCCACCTTTCTTAAGAGTCTCTTGTATGATACTCTATCGAAGGCCTTACTGAAATCCAAGTAAACTATATCATATTCTTTATCACTGTCTACTGCCTCAAATGTTTTATTGAAGAACGTCAGTAAATTTGTCAGGCAGGAACGACCTCTCGTGAACCCATGCTGAGATTCATTAATCAAATTATGTTCTTCAAGGTGACTTCTAATAATATCAGCTATAATTGATTCTAATAATTTGCCTACTATAGACGTGAGGCTTATTGGACGGTAATTTGATGGAATGGACTTATCCCCTGATTTGAATATAGGAACTACATTAGCTATCTTCCACATCTCTGGCACAACACCAGTTAGGATGGACGTATTAAACACATTCGTTAATGGCTGACTAAGTTCCATCTTGCATTCTTTAAGTACCCTGGAAAACAACTCGTCGGGTCCCGGGGACTTATTTTGTTTCAGTTTATCTATCTGTTTGATAACCATGTCCCTGGTGACAGTAATATTAGTTAATTTGAATTCTTCAGGAACTGAATAATTGTTAATTTCTGGAATCTCATTTACATCTTCTTGTGTAAAGACTGACAAAAAATAGTCATTGAATAGAGAACACATTTCCAGTTCGTTATCCGTCAGTTGTCCATTCCCAATTTTCAGAGGTCCTACCTTTTCCCTCACCTTCGTCCTATACACTTGAAAGAACCCTTTTGGATTAGTCTTTGATTCATTAGCAACCTTAATCTCATAGTCACGTTCAGCCTTTCTAATCCCTTTTTTTACTTCTCTTTTCAACTAAACATATTGGTCAATAAGGTTAACATCTCCTCTTTTGATGCGCCTATAAATTCCTCTTTTTCTCCCCTAATAGATGTTTTAGCGTCCTGTTAATCCATTTGGGATCGTTATTATTTGACCTAAATTCTCTCTGGGGAATAAATATAATCTGTGCACGTTGTACATTATTAAGAAAAAAATCATAAACGCAGATCCCATCGTAATTGTTAGCTAGATTACCCCAGGCGAGATTAGACAGGTGTTCTCTAAGTCCAATATAATCGGCAGAACGAAAATCAGGAACTTTTACTGTATTATCCCTATTCTGGTACTCCCAGGTAATATTAAAAGTAATAGATTTGTGATCACTTGCGTCAAACTCTTCAGTGATCTCCAGATTATTTACAAGGGTTTCCTTATTTGACAAGACTAGGTCGAGCAAATTATTACCTCTGCTTCAGAAAACAGTCCTGAACTACTTCCATAAAGTCACTGGACTCCAGATTACCGGTCAAAGAAGTCCAGTCAATTTGACTAAAGTTAAAATCCCCTACTATCACTAAGTTATTGTGTCTAGAAGCCCTAACAATTTCGTCCCACTAAGCAATCATATCCCGACTCTTTATATTATACCATGTTTCAGTTATTGCAATGACATCAAAGTTCCCAGCACATGCTACCAAACGTAATTCGTTAATTTTATTTCTGGCTCTTCGACAGTTAGTATAAAATACATTGATATGTATCTTCTTGTGAACCTCTTTCATATTTAGCTTTTGTTTTACACAATTTCTGTTACTATCATTAAGCTGTGTTATTCGATTACTGTTATTGTTAGGATTTATGATACCAAAGCCTGAATCAATATTTTGACCCTCAGTATTTACCATTCCTAAACCCATACCTCTAACTAATCTAGTTTAAAGCCCTAACAACATCCTCAACTGAGCTAACGAAATCCTACACCTGCCCTAGATAAGTGAACCCCATCCCTGGCATACATGTTATTTCGGCCATAGAAGTGTTCCCAGTTGTCAATGAATGGGACTGCATTATCCTTACAGTGTTTGTCCAGCCAGCAATTTATACCAATCACTCTGGACAGCCATTCATTTCCAACACCCTTCTTGGCAAAATGCCACATATAACAGGGCTCCCTCCCTTCTTCCTAATGATGTCTATTGCTGCCTTATACCTTCTAACTAAACCCTCACTTCTACGCTTGGCTACATCATTACCTCCAGCACTGAGGCAGATAATAGATTTATCCCATTACCATGCATGATGTTGTCAAGCTGGCTAACAATGTCCTCTATCCCAGCCCCAGGAAAGCAAACCCTCTGTCTCCTACTACTATCCTTCAAACAGAAGGCCCTATCCATATACCTAACTTGGCTATCCCAACAACAACAACAATGTTTTTACCTTCCTTGGTGCCGTTCGTGTGACGTTCCCAGTAGTCGACTTACATTCGTCTGGTAACACAGAAAAGGAGTTCGAAGTTTCCACACCAGTCTCTTTCTTCTTCGTCGTTACTACCTCTCCATTCGTCTTCTTGATCTTCAACTTCGTTCCTTGAAGTCCGGCCACTGCCCAGGTTCCCTTCTTGACCTGAGGGCTCACAACAGGAGGACTACTACGAATTCGCTTGTTTTCCTCCGTCAATCGTCGTATCTCGAACTGCTTACCCTCAATTCCTCCTTAAGCTGCTGGTAAAGTTGCTCAATGGAGGGCATCTTGGTTCAGTCCACGAACTATGTCTTTTGTCACTGCAGATTCCTTTTAAAATCACTGAGTTAGTGTTTCTCTTGCCTCTGCTGGGTACATGTGGTCATGTCCCAGAAATTCTACCCTAACAGATTTTTGCTTGTTCCTTCGGCTTTTATTTCTGTTTTGGTAAATTAATTCAAGTTTTTTTGGGACATACAGCGGGAAAAGTTCTTGAATGTGGCATGGGCAGCCACGTCCCCGACTCTTCAAATTAAAACCACGTCGCCGTTATTGCAGCAACGTCAACATTTGCTGCACACGCAACCAATCTCCAACGATTCATCTTGATGAAGTTAAGACACATGTGCAACATCTGGGTATCTTTATTGTAGACGTTTCGCCATCCAGTGACTTTACCAATACAAATTCTAGGACATAACTGAAGACAGTAGAACTATATACAAAAGATTCCTCTTGTTTCTAACCCCCTCCTAACCATCCACGTTTTTCTTTGTATCTTCTCCTGTTCATCTTCGCCTTTCACTAACTATTATTATCATCATCATTAACCACTGTTATATCACGAAGAGCTTTGGTCATCTGACCGAGGCCTTCCGCTGGCTTACCGGTCCACCTCTTTAAAAATTATGGTTATGACTATAACAATTTCTTTTTTTCGTATCACGAGTCCTTTCCTATTGTTTTGCTTCAACTTTAATTCCTTTATGACTCTTACTGTTTAATTCAATAGTACTTAAAAACTTATTTTCCAGTAAATGCCACATTTCTACCTATTTTCAGTTTAAAGCCAAATATATAACAACTTAAGCATACGTGTGTGTGTGTGTGTGTGTGTTTATATACTTACATGGCATCTGGCTGTGTAGTATATTACCGTGTACTATAATGAACTGTGCACAATTATATATACATATATATGCACAGGCCTGTTCCCATACTAGGCAGGTCCTTCACATTCCATCCCACTAACAGAATATTTGTTCAACCCAATCTTCAATGCTACCCAATATATATATATATATATATATATATATATATATATATATATATATATATATATATATATATATATATGTATATATATAATATAATATATATATATATATATATATATATATATATATATATATATATATATATATATATATATATAATGTATATATATATATATATATATATATATATATATATATATATATATATATATATATATATATATATATATATATATATAAAATATATAAATTCCTTAGAAAATTCCAGTGTTCCTAATCCAACTTATGGGTTAAAACGTAATCATTCACTCCATCTCGTCAAACGATGGTCATCAGAGTCTGTGTTTATACTGACGTAACAAAAAATCTATTGCAGATAATTTGCTCCAGATCAGACAAAAACCTGAATGAGAATCCTAGGAGACTGGAGCGACGACATCACCATGACAATAGTAGGAAGGAGAAGAAGGCTAAAGGGATGGATGGGATGGAGGTCACTTAGAGCAGTCAGTCAGACATGCCCCGGGATGCCTCTCTAATCTCTGCATAATGTATGATAAACGCTCTAACATTAGCCGCTTAACTTGTCACCTCCTTAACATAACAATGGGTCGTGGGGCCCCCATGCAGGTAAAATTTCCCAGGAGGAGTAGATTTTTTATATATATATTACTATCCCTCTGACGGTTTCTGAGGCTAAGCGTCCCTTGAAGGAGCGAGGTGCCTTGGTGCTGCTCAGGGACTCTTGATTAAAGGATGGAGCTACCCTCCCTTGTATCAAATTTCACCAGACGCTGTATGACCCCTACGGGTTTACGGTTCTCCCAGTGAATGCCATAATCGGAGTGGCATTCAGAAATCTGCTTTGATACCTTGAGCGCGCAAAGCCAACATGGACGATATTGTTGACCCTCCTGACAGGACCATCGTGAATTTTTATATATTTCTTTCCTTTCTCTCTTTTTTTATGGTGGGAGTGGGAGGTTCTCAGGTGGGCGGGTGGTCTCTGAGGAGGGTGGGTTCTCGGAGGTGGGCAAGGTGGGTCCTTCATGGTTACTGCTGCGTTTTGGCTTTAGTGTGTGGGAACCAGGATTTTTGTCCCTTGGAGAGGATTCTGTGCATTTTTTTTTTTGGAACAGGTGGGTGATTGTGTGAGGGGTTGTGGTGGGTGGTGGTGGGGGTGGTTGGGGGTGGTTTTTAGTAGGGGTGGTAGTGGGGTAGGTAATGTTGGTGATAGGCCTCTTGGTAAAAGGGCAAGTAGTGGTGGTGGTAGTGGTATCAATGGTGATAGTGGTATCAATGGTGATAGTGGTATCAATGGTGGTAGTGGTATCAATGGTGGTAGTGGTATCAATTGGTAGTGGTATCAATGGTGGTAGTGGTATCAATGGTGGTAAATGGTATCAATGGTGGTAGTGGGGATCAATGGTGGTATGGTATCAATGGTGGTAGTGGTATCAATGGTGGTAGTGGTATCAATGGTGATAGTTATCAATGGTGGTAGTGGTATCAATGGTGGTAGTGGTATCAATGGTGGTAGTGGTATCAATGGTATTAGTGGTATCAATGGTGATAGTGGTATCAATGGTGGTAGTGGTATCAATGGTGGTAGTGGTATCAATGGTGATAGTGGTATCAATGGTGATAGTGGTATCAATTATTTGTGGTATCAATGGTGATAGTAGTATCAATGGTGATAGTGGTATCAATGGTGATAGTGGTAACCCCACAAGCACCGTTGGAAACTGCAATGTTTTCATAATCACTCACCATAACAGCAACACGTATGACGGAAGAGGGAGAGAGAGAGAGGGGAGAGAGAGAGAGAGAGAGAGAGAGAGAGAGAGAGAGAGAGAGAGGGAGAGAGAGAGAGAGAGAGAGAGAGAGAGAGAGGGAGGGGGGAAGAGAAAGAGAAGAGAAACAGAGGGGAAAAGGGCAGAAAAGGAAAAAAGAGAGGGGGGGGAAGGCAATAAGAGAGGGAGAGACAGTAAGAGGAGAGAGGAAGGCAATAAGATGTGGATGAGAGGACACGACGGCAACACAAAAGACGACGATCCTTATCAAAAATTAATTGGAAATTGGATCTAAAAAACCTCTCAAAGCCCACTGAGGCGGGGGGTTAGTGGATTGCTGGATGGGGGGTTGTGGTGGATTGTGGGGGGTGAGTGGGCTGGGTGGGGGGTTGGTGAGTTATTTTAGGCTTTCCGTCCCCACTGTACACAACCACAACCACCACCCCTCCCTCCTCTCCTCACCAAAATATATGATGCTTAGGCCGCCTCATGGTGAGTGAAAACACATGACGCTCTAGTCCACGGGACCACAGGGAGTACAATGAAATTAGCTCAGAGGCATCCACCCATTTTGTCCTCGGATGACGGGTAAAACACCTAGCTTTGCTGGGTGCGTCATTCTTGAAGATTGTGTGGTCCCGTGAACTGGGCGTCATGTGTTTCGCCCAAAACCAAAAACATGGGTTCGACTCCTTGGCTAGTCGCACTGTTGTTATTGATTAATTCACTCGTCTGTGGGTACAACAATATATGTATATATATATATATATATATATATATATATATATATAATATATATATATATATATATATATATATATATATATATATAATAAGGTGGGGGAGTGAGTGGAGGGGGAAAGGGCCCCCTGCCCCCAAACTGCTAGACTACTATGATATGGTCTTAGATGCACTGGAAAACAAACAGAATGCAGATTAATATACACAGATTTTGAAAAAGCCATTGAAAAGAGGGGTCATGGCTAAAAAACACAAAAATGCGTGATAAAGGGGTAAATGACAAAGTAGGCAGATGGATCTTCAACTTTCTAACCAATCGAACACAAAAAGTTGGGAAACAAGTTAAATCGGGAAACTGCCCAAAGGGGAAAACTCTGTCCCACAAGGCACAGTACTGGGACCTATCCTGTTCCCAACCTCATATCAGACAAAAGAAATGTAAACCACTTGCCCTGTCTTTCCCTTTTCAGATGATACTAAGATCTGCATAAGTGGCATCCCCTGAGGACACAGTTAACCTCAAGGGAAAAATAAACCAAGTTTCCAATGGGGAACAGAGAACAATATGATGTTCAATGAAGACAAATTCCAACTTCTCCGTTATGGGAAAAATGTAGGAAATTCTACAAATTCTAATCACACAGTAGAGCGGAAAAGTAATATGAAAGACCTGGGTGTGGTAATATCGGAAGACCTCACCTTCAAGGACCACAACAATGCCACTTCCATCTGCAAGGAAACTGATAGGATGGATTATGAGAACATTCAAGACAAGAGATGCTAAGCCAAATGATCCTTTTTAAATCACCCCGTTCTCTCTAGGCTAGAATACTGCTGGACATTAACATCCCCCCTTGAAGGCAGGGGAAATTGCGGAAACTAGAAAAGTACTGCCTTTAAATTCCATCAAACACCTTAACTACTGGGAACGCATATCACATATCACTGCAAACTGGCATGGTTTCCAGATAAGTGGAAAATGGCAAATGTAATACCTATTTTCAAAGCAGGTGACAGGTCCTTGGGTTCGAACT
>WNWK01059812.1:0-10094 GCA_009830355.1 Cherax destructor
CCCTACTGGGAAAAAGGGTGGATGGTAGGGTTCTGGAACTGAAGTCGATGGTTTTATTAGTGTCTAACTTTAAGTCATTCAGAAAGTCAGTCAAGTCATTCAGTAAGTCAGTCAAGTCATTCAGTAAGCCCAAGTCATTCAGTAAGTCAGTCAAGTCATTCAGTAAGTCAGTCAAGTCATTCAGTAAAGTGGTCAAGTCATTCAGTAAGTCAGTAAGTCATTCAGTCTCAAACTTTGCAATTCCTAGACTTGAATGCTTAAACCTTTTCTTGTCCTTGCTGAAGCCCCTTTATGCTTACTGGGTGCCAGGGTTGTGGTGATTTATGTTGAAAAAAATGAGAAAATGTATTTTACAGTCATCCCTCCGTTTCGTGTATCTCTGTTTTCGTGTATTTCAGTTTTCGTGTAGTTTTTTGAAAAATTGACCTCTTTTTCGTGTGATTTCCCTCCGTTTTGTGCCGGCCCCGGAAACCTGTCCACCAGTTGGCACATACAAAGGCCGAGGCCAAACCACCCCTCCCACGCACATTGTCGCGCAGCCCCGGCATTGTTTCGCTTGGTGAACATCACCCCAGGGTTTATACAAAACATTTATTAACAATTCATTGTTTTTGGGCCTTGGTGTGTGTGTGACTACTAAATAAGCTACCAGGGGGAAAGAAAGCTCCTAGTGCCCTTCTTTGGTAAAGAAAGTGAGGAACACCATAGAACTGAAGAAAAAATAATAGAAAAATATGATAGTGGTGTATGTATTGCCGGGCTGCCAGGATATACAAGAAAGCCCCAACAACCATCGGTTCCATTGTGTATAAGAGAAAGCAATCACTGAAGCTAATGTTGCGAAAGGGGGAATACAATAACTAAACAGAGATCACAAACAATAGAAAATATGGAGAAATTGTTGTTGCTGTGGATAAACCAAAAACTGCTAGTGGGTGATTGTGTTGTGCAATCCATCATACGTGAAAAAGCAAGGCAGTTGCATGCCGATCTTGTCAGAAAATCCTGGAACCAGTAGATGTTGATGTTGATGAATTTAAGGCCAGCAAAGGCTGGTTCGAAAAATTTAATAGGTGAACTGGCATACACAGTGTTGTAAGGCATGGTGAGGGTGCCAGTTCAGATAAACAAGGGGCTGAAAAATTTGTGGCGACTTTAAAAAATATGTAGAGGCTGAAAATTTCAAACCCCAACAAGTGTTTAATTGTGACAACAGCCCTCTTTTGGAAAATGCCAAGGAGGACCTACATCACGCAGGGGGAAAAAGGCAATGCGGGACACAAGCCTATGAAAAACAGGCTAACTCTCATGTTGTGGGTAACGCTAGTGGGGATTTTAAAGTGAAGCCTTTACTGGTGTATCACTCTGAAAATCCCAGAGTGTTCAGGAACTACAGTGTTGACAAGAGTAAATTGTGTGTTTTGGAAGTCTAATGCTAAGGCATGGGTCACTAGGGGAAATTTTCCTGGAATGGTTTAATCAAGTGTTTGGCCCTAGTGTGAAGAAGTATCTATTGGAGAATAAATTGCCACTTAAGTGCCTCCTGGTAATGGATAATGCTCCTGGTCATCCTCAAGACTTGAAAGACCAAATGTCTAAGGATTTCAAATTTGTAACAGTGAAGTTCTTGCCTCCTAACACCACTCCTCTCCTCCAGCCCATGGACCAGTAGGTCATTGCAAACTTCAAAAACTGTACACCAAAGCAATGTTTCAAAGGTGTTTTGATGTGACCAATGACACTAAATTGACCTTAAAAGAGTTCTGGAAGGAACACTTTGATATCTTCCATTGCATAGGCCTTATAGATAAAGCTTGGCAGGGTGACTTCCAGGACGATGAACTCTGCTTGGAGAAAGTTGTGGCCAGATTGTGTCCCAGAGAGGGATTTTGAAGGGTTTGGGGCTGGCCCTGAGGAGCCTGTGGAAGTTGTGGAAAGTATTGTGGCATTGGGGAATTGCATGGGGTTGGATGTGAGTGGCGAAGATGTGGAAGAGTTGGTGGAGAACCACAATGAAGATCTAACCACTGAAGAGCTGCAAGAGCTTGAGCTGCAACAACAACAAAACAGATCTGAGAAATTGCTTCAGTGGAGGAAGAGAGATGTAAGGTGCCTTCTTCAGAGATTAAGGAGATTTGTGGAATGTGGGTAGGGTGCAATCATTTGTGGAGGAACATCACCCTGACAAAGATGTTGCAATCCGTGCTGGCTACTTTTCAATGACAATTCCATGTCCCATTTTTGGGACATTTAAAGAAACCGCCAGACACAGAGCTCCTGGAGAGATATTTAGTGCCACAGGTTTGCAGTGACTCTCAAGCTGGTCCTAGTGGGATTAAAAGACAAGAAGGAAGTGACCCCAGATGAGGACTTGGTACCTAGAGTCCTTATGGAGGGGATTCCCCTTCCAAAAATTAGGGTCTCTACCCTCTCCCTCCTATCTCTCTTCCATCCAGCAACATCAGTCTTCAGTATGGGTAAGTGCCACATTCATTTCATTCATTTGTGCATGTAAATCTATCTTTAAGGCCCCCAAAATTTTTTTTCCAAACTTCTGGGTTTCTGGAACGGATTAATTGAATTTCCATTATTTCTTATGGGGAAAATGGTTTCAGTTTTCGTGTGTTTCAGGAACGGTTAAACAAAAACGGAGGGATGACTGTAAATAAACACAGCGACCTTCCCGATTATTGTCGTCCTGCACGCGAATGAACCAAACTGAACGCTGGGAGGTATGCGTGGGTGGGTGAGGGTGGTGGTGGATAGCAGTAGTACTCCCCCACAGACTCAATGGTTTAACCCACTGCGGGCGACCGCGCGCTCAAAAAATTTTCCCCTCCCACGACCGTGTAATATCATTTTTACATCGTGTTAGATAATGTGCCGCAATTCTTCAGTTGTGCAATACCCGTAACGTCCAACATAATCTTGCGCTAAATGACGGTCTGCTGTATATACATTTGCTCGCCCAGTGCCCCAAATTTTTTTATATAGAAATAAAGAGCACATTTTTCTAAGTGTTATAGGCTAAAAAAAAAAAATTAGGGTCAGTATTTACCAAGATATGAGGCCGAGAAGTTGGCACTGGATGCTCACCTGATGGCAGCATTGAGTCCTGCCGCTTGCAGAAGTGTTGCCGATATACCTTTTTTTTCTCGTTTTTATATTTTATATAATTTTTATGTTCTGATAATTACAATTTATAGTAGTTATATTCATTTCATAACCAATCTTTGTTCTAACACTAATATTAGGTACTGAATTTGTACTCAAATTGCCAGAAACACACTGACAGGTGGACATTTACACCTGCCTTGGTCATTTACTATTGTCTAGGAATATATACAAAGTATTTATAGGTTCCAGCAATGTTTTGGATACATGGGAGAATATAATAATAATAATAAGAATAAGAATAATAATAAGAATAATACGTAACAATAATAATAACAGTAAGAATAATAATAATAATAATAATAATAATAATAATAAGTTCCCTTGAAGCATGATGCATGATGTTGTGGTTTTTGTTGTTGAGTGTATAAGGGCCACTGAAAGATACGCCTTAAATAGTGATGGCCGCCAGACACATGGCGGTGTTGTCAGTCGCCCTATATAACTCCAACAACATTAGAGAAGTTAAGTTTCATGTCGTCATTTTTCTATCGCTTAATTGCTTAACTTACTTGCTACACTGTTAATGCTACACTTTATCGCTGGCTGGTGCTATAGCCTTTATCAACTCCTGCTGCTTTAATATCATAACATATCGTAGAATCACTGAATCACTTAAGAACACACATTCTCCCCTCTCAGCCCTTTACCACAGGGCTGGCACTAGGAGCTTTCCTTGGGCCCATGGTGGCTTATTTAGCAGTTGCAAGCACTAAAAACAATGGAATAATGACAAAATGTATGGTATGAATGCGGGGGTGGCGCTCACTCGCTGTTAAACAATGGCACACTGACTCTGGATGGAGCGTTGTGCCGTGTACGCGTCCAAGACAAATAGCATTTTCCGAGCGGATCATCATTTACCGAACCATTATTTTTACAGAAAAATGTATCGTCTTCCGAATTTATTGTTATCCAACGCCATCGTAATCCGGGGGTCCACTGTATAGCACTTTGTCTGGATTTTTGGGGTTATCCTAGGTAATTTACACTATGTATAATTGTATTTGTGTACCTGTGAGACAGAGATAGACAGAAACAGATAGACAGAGACAGATAGACAGAGACAGATAGACAGAGACAGATAGACAGAGACAGATAGATAGAGACAGATAGATAGAGACAGACAAAGATAGACAGAGACAGACAGACAGAGATAGACAGACCGAGATAGACATAGATACAGACAGACAGACGGAAATAGAGCCAGCCAGCAGCCGGCCGGCCAGCCAGCCAGCCAGCCAGCCAGCCTGCCAGCCTGCCAGCCAGCTAGCCTGCATGTCGAACACGTATTACATGTTCCAGAATTGTTTCTCTTTACTTAGGGCATAGGTTATAAGACATTCTGAAGGGGTGTTGCACATGGGTTATTATCAAGGTTTTGATATTTCCTTGACCACTTATGGCCACATGCACCTCAAAGCCACTAAACTCGGGGTCAATATCACTTTCCCCTTAAAATGGGAGAGTTAATGCTACATGAAATCAGTGAATCCCAGGTGTTTGCCGCACTGTTTGCTCTAGCTGGCGCTCATTTGAACTGGTGCTCCAACAAGGTACTAAGTGGTCCCAGATTTTTTTAATACAGCACACACCGAGCATTAAGACCCATTCTATGTTGACCAGGCATCTCAGGCCAATCGTGCCAAATTTGGAGGCAGGAAAAATAAAACATAAATATACATTTGGGGCAGTAGCAGTACTAACGTATATATACGTTTGGACCGTTTCCGGGTTTAATAAATGTATGAAATTGTATAAAGTCAAAGGGGACAAAGAGTGTAAAAATTATAGGGGAATAAGTCTGTTAAGTGAAAGGTAGTAGGTTGGTAGACAGCAACCACCCAGGGAGGTACTACCATTCTGCAAAGTGAGTGTAAAACCAAAGCCTGTAATTGTTTTACATGATGGTAGGATTGCTGGTGTCTGTTTTCTGTCTCATAAACCTGCAAGATTTCAGGTACGTCTTGCTACTTCTACTTACACTTAGGTCACACTACACATGCATGTACAGCAGGGCCCCGTTTTATGGCGTTTCGCTTTACAGTATTTTGCTAATACGGACATATAAAATTTTGACCAAAACTCACTATATGGCTCCCTCTGTCTTTCTAATACAGTCAACGCGCCCCACTTGGTTTGTTTACATTCTCCGTGAGCACGACACTCCATTATGTTTGGAAACTTTCCAAAATTTCAAGTGTTTAAAGTTATTTCATATTTTATATACGTATACGTACAGTAGGGCCCCACTTATACAGCAGGTTAGGTTCCAGGCTACTGCCGGAAAGCAGACATCGCCAGAAAGCAGAATGCCATTTTTTCCACTTATAAATGCATATAAATGCCAGACAACAAGTTTACACTAACTTATATTAAGTTAGTAATAGAACTAGGCATTAAAAACACAATAAAAAGTAAAATAATACACAGTACATTCATTATTTACCTTAAAATATTTGTAGTCTTATTAATGTAGGGTGAGTGGTGAGTACAGTGGACCCTCGGTTAACGAAAGGTTCCGTTAACGTAAGCTTCGGAAAACGTAAGCTTTTTTCGTAATCGGTTAGCAAAAAATTCCTCGGTTACCGAAAGGTAATAGACGTCTCCGCCTGCTCCGCGCAAGCGCAGGACGCCAGTGAAGCGTTGTTTACCATTGAGAGAACATTACCTAGCGCGCTCTTTCAAAGATTCACAATATATTTGGTGTCTTTTTTGGTGGTTTAGTGATTGTCACTGTGAAATAAGTCACCATGGGTCCAAAGAAGCTTCCTAGTGGCACCCCAGTGGTAGCAGGCATGCAGGGAGTGTAGCATTCATGCAGAGAGTGTAGCATTCATGCAGGGAGTGTAGCATTCATGCAGGGAGTGTAGCATTCATGCAGGGAGTGCAGCATTCATGCAAGGAGTGTAGCATTCATGCAGGGAGTGTAGCATTCATGCAGGGAGTGTAGCATTCATGCAGGAGTGTAGCATTCATGCAGGAGTGTAGCATTCATGCAGGGAGTGTAGCATTCATGCAGGGAGTGTAGCATTCATGCAGGGAGTGTAGCATTCATGCAGGAGTGTAGCATTCATGCAGGGAGTGTAGCATTCATGAAGGGAGTGTAGCATTCATGCAGGGAGTGTAGCATTCATGCAGGGAGTGTAGCATTCATGCAGGGAGTGTAGCATTCATGCAGGGAGTGTAGCATTCATGCAGGAAGTGTAGCATTCATGCAGGGAGTGTAGCATTCATGCAGGGAGTGTAGCATTCATGCAGGGAGTGTAGCATTCATGCAGGGAGTGCAGCAGGCATGCAGGAAGTGTAGCATTCATGCAGGGAGTATAGCATTCATGCAGGGAGTGTAGCAGGCATGCAGGGAGTGTAGCATTCATGCAGGGAGTGTAGCATTCATGCAGGGAGTGTAGCATTCATGCAGGGAGTGTAGCAGGCATGCAGGGAGTGTAGCAGGCATGCAGGGAGTGTAGCAGGCATGCAGGGAGTGCAGCAGGCATGCAGGGAGTGCAGCAGGCATGCAGGGAGTGTAGCAGGCATGCAGGGAGTGTAGCAGGCATGCAGGGAGTGTAGCATTCATGCATTAAAAGAAAAAGAAGGGAAGTAACCCCAGAGAGGGACTTGTTACCTGAAGTCCTTTTGGAGGGGGATTCCCCTTCCAACCATTAACACCCTGCCCCTGTCAGCAACTCTACCTTCCAGATGCCTGCAACTCTTCAATAAAGGTAAGTAAATGTTATTGTTTTTTTGTTGTTTTTTGAGTGATTATTTTTTTGTGGAACGAATTAATTGTATTTACATTATTTCTTATGGGAAATAAGGTTTCAGATAACGAAAGATTCAGATTAAGTAATAGCTCTTGGACCGGATTAATTTCGTTAACTGAGGGTCCACTGTACTATAGTGGACCCCCAAATTTCGAACTTAATCCATTCCAGGAGCTAGTACTAAAGTCGAAACGTTCGAAACTCGAAGAAATATTTCCCATAAAAAATACATGTAAATCCAATTAATCCGTTCCAGAAACCCAAAAATATTAAAAAAAAAAAAAATACATTTTATAGAGATTAATTATAGTTTTACATACACACAACAAACATACATAGTACAATTATTAATAAATAAGTAAACATTTAAATAAACATATAAAATAACATTTTTACTTACCTTTATTGAAGATTGTTGATGGCATTTGGAAGATAGGGAGGAGTGAGGGAGGGCTTAGTGTTTGGAAGGGGAATCCCCCTCCATAAAAACTTCAGGTAGCATAGCCCTCTCTGGGGTTACTTCCCTTCTTTTTCTTTTAATGCCACTAGGACCAGCTTGAGAGTCACTGGACCCCTGTCTCACCAAATAACTGTCCAGAGTGCTCTGTTTCTGGTGCCTCTTTAAGATGTCCCTAAAATGGGAAATTGTTTTGTCACTGAACATGTTGCAGAGATGGGTTGTTTCAGCTTGCTCAGGGTGGTATTTCTCCACAGACCTTTGCACATCATTCCACTTTGCACAAATCTCCTTAATCTCTGAAGAAGGCACCTCATTCACTCCCTCTTCCTCCTTCTGTGTAGCAAGTTCCTCAACTGTGGTCTGATGCTGTTCCAGATGAAGCTCTTGCAGCTCTTCAGTGGTTAGCTCTTCCCTGTGGTCCTGTACCAACTCTTCCACATCCTCGCCACTCATCTCCAAATCCAGGGACTTCCCTAATGCCACAATACATTGGACCCTTGAATTTCGTAATTAATCCATTGCAGAGAGTCTGCCGAAATTCAAAATTCACGATTTTCAAAATGATTTTCCCCATAAGAAATAATGTAAATCAAATTAATCCGTTCCAGACACCCAAAAGTATTTAAAAAATATTTTTTTTACGTTAAATGTACATTTATCAACACAGAAAACAATGAGACATGAAGTATAAAACAATAACTTGACACTTACCTTTATTGAAGAGTTGTTGATGTGTGGAAGATGGGAGGAGGGGAGAGGATGCAAGAGTTGCTATTGTTTGGAAGGGGAATTCCCTTCCATAAAGACTTCAGGTAGCAAGTCCTTTTCCAGGGTTACTTCCCTTCTTTGTTTTTTAATGCCTCTAGGACCAGCTTGAGAGTCACTGGACTCCTGTCGCTCAAAAAATTGTTCCAAAAGGTCTGTTTCTGGCGTTTCTTTAAAATTTCCCTAAAATGAGACAAGACAGTGTCATTGAACATGTCACATACACGGCCTGCAACAGCTTTGTCAGGGTGATGTTCCTCCACAAATCTTTCCATCCTAGTCCACATTGCACACATCTCCTTAACCCTTTGACTGTTTCGGTCGTATATATACGTCTTACGAGCCACTGTTTCGGACGTATTAATACGCATAAATTCTAGCGGGAGAAAGCTGGTAGGCCCACATGTGAGAGAATGGGTCTGTGTGGTCAGTGTGTGCAGTATAAAAAAAATCGGGGAGCCAGTGGTGCATTGTGGGAATGCCATTTCAGTAGTCCTTGTTCAGCATGCCTAGTGGTAAGAAATATCTAACTCCGGGCGAATCTGGGACTCTTCTCTTCCCAAGTGATAGCTCTAACACAGATGGAAGTGTCAGTGAAGATGAATTTCATGGTTTTGAGGAGTTTGTGACCGAAAGCAATGCCCAGGATACTAGAAGAAAGAAAGAGAAAATAAGTAAGTAGGTAAATAAATAGGTAAGTAAGTAGGTAAGTAAGTAGGTAGGAAGGACTGTGGGGAAGAGCATGGGAGCCCCATAGGTATTGACAAGGCAGTGAGGGTGGTGAGTGATGGTATAATATGTTATTTTGACAGCAGCCGCACCCTGACTCAGCATATTTATAAGTCCACACACTCACAACAACCAGCTTCCAGAAGCTAAATATCAGTTCTATGAAGTGTCCAGTGACTATATATGCATATATATAGAAACCAGAAGGAAGAAAGGAAGGAAGGAGGAGATGAAAGGAAGGAAGGTAGGTAGGTAGGAATGTAGGAAGGAAGGCATGTAGAAGGAAGGTAGGAAGGAAGGTAGGAAGGAAGGTAGGTAGGAAGGAAGGTAGAAAGGAAGGTAGGAAGGAAGGAAGGCAGGAAGGAAGGCAGGAAGGAAGGTAGGAGGAAGGTAGGAAGGAAGGTAAGAAGGAATGTAGGAAGGAAGGAATGACGACCCAGAAACAACAACCAGCTTCCAGAAGCTAATAGCAATTCTATGAAGTGTCCAGTGATTATATATGCGTGTATATAGAAAATAGAAGGAAGGAAGAAAGGATGAGATGAAAGGAAGGAAGGAATGTAGGAAGGAAGGTAAGAAGGAATGTAGGAAGGAAGGAAGGACGGAATGATGACCCAGACACTACAACCAGCTTTCAGAAGCTTATAGCAGTTCTAGGCTTGTAAACAATAGCACACTGACACTCCCTGGAGTGCCCGCACAGCTGGGCGCCACGCGGACGCGTCCGGGACGAATATCGTAAACCGAACAATCATCGTAAACAGAGTCAATATTTTGACGTAAAAATGTATCGCTAACCGAATTTATCGGTATCCGACGCCATCATTAACCGAGGTATGACTGTACATTGATTATCATACATAGCAGCATATGTGTAGAGAACCTAGGATAACCCAAATAAGTCAGACAGAATCGAAATAATGTACGGGTTGTACTTATAACGGCTGCATCACGGCTGTTCACGTGATTTCCAACCTCTGCCCATGTGATCTGGCATTAGCCAATGATAGGCCTGCCTTTTGAATGCCTCAGCGAAAGGCGGCCTAGAAGCCTCAGTTACCATCCAGACTCAGTGCAGGACAGACAGACACAGGCATAGGCTCTCAGCTCCCATATATCCAACGCCTCATTAAACGCTACCAAAACCCAAGCTCATCATCTGTTAATATTACCAAATCTATGAAAAGAACCCCACAACACAA
>WNWK01059813.1:0-10094 GCA_009830355.1 Cherax destructor
GTAATTTACAGAATGCGTATTTAGTTTATGGTGAGTAGGTGCTAATATTACAATGTTATAATAGTACAAATTGAGATTATCTTATAGGAAAAGAATTACTGAGCATTTTTGAAAGTAATATCGTACATAATTATAATAAGAATGGAATTATCTTATAGGAGAAAAAAACAATGAGTATTTTTGAGTATGAGTATTTAGGTAAGGGTGATTAGGTGGTTTTTGAGAATAGTCTTAAAATGATTCTCAGACAAGGTTATTTTTATATTTTCTGGTAATGAGTTCCAGAATCTGGGGCCCTTTCATGTGCATTGAATTTTTACAAGGTTGCTATGGACGCGGGGTACATCGAAATGTGATCTGTTTCTTGTGTTATGGTCATGGGTCCTATTAAGGTTGGTGAGGAGAATTTTGAGTGGAGGGTTTATATTCGAATGTAGAGTTCTATGTATGTAGTAGGCACAATTATAAGTGTGAATGTTCTTTATGGTGAGTAGTTTTAGGCTTTTGAATATTGGTGGAGTATGCTGTCTAGAGTGGGAATTTGTTATCATTCTGACTGCAGCCTTTGCTGGGTTATGAGTGGTCTAAGGTGATTTAATGTTGTAGATCCCCATGCACAGATTCCATAAGTGAGTTAAGGGTAGATGAGTGAGTGGTATAGTGCAAGGAGAGCTGGTTGAGGTACATAGTAGCGTATCTTAGATAATATGCCTACTGTCTTTGAGATTTTCCTGGAAATTTGTTGTATATGTGTTTGGAATTTAAGGCTGCTGTCAAGGTGGATTCCTGGGAAATTTTTCCCCTCTGTGAGTCTTGTGATGGGTGAACCATTGAGCGTTATGTTAAGTGGAACATTTGTGGGTTTGCTTCCAAACTGTATGAAGTAGGTCTTGTCAGTATTGAGAGTAAGCTTGTTAGTCGTCATCCATTTTGATATTTTCTGAATTCTGCATTAACAGTGTTGGCCAGTATAACTGGATTTGGGTGAGAGAAGACATATGTTGTGTCATCTGCAAATAAAATGGGTTTGAGTAGTTGTGATGCATTTGGTAGGTCATTTATGTAAATGAGGAATAGGAGGGCCCCAGGAGACTTCCTTGAGGACCCGACTGTAATTTGTTGTGTGGAAGAGTTCGTTCCATTTGTGTACACGTATTGGCTTCTGTTACTAAGGTATGACTTAAGGTAGTTGAGTGGGTGCCCCTTATTCCATAGTGTGTTAATTTTGTGAGCAGTAAATCATGGTCGACTGTATCAAAAGCTTTGCTTAGATCAATGAAGATTCCCAGTGGGACTTTTCTTCTCAAGTGCGGTGTATATTAACTCCAACATGTGCATAATAGCATCGTTTGTGCTCTTGTTTGTCCTGAATCCAAATTGACAGGGGTTGAGTACATTGTGTGAGATGAGGTAGGAATAGATTTGTCTATGAATTAATTTTTCGAAGATTTTAGAAAGTAGTGGTAAATTAGAAATTGGTCTATAATTATTCAAGTCTGTTTGATCACCTCCTTTGTGGATCGGGGTGACCCTAGCTATTTTGAGAATTGATGGAAAGGTAGAGGCTTCAATGGAGTTATTGAATAGTGTAGCTATAATTGGTGATAGTACCTGTGAAGCTTTTTTGTACATAAAAGTTGGTAAGATGTTTATGTCTCCTGCCTTATTTTTAAGGGTGTTGATTATGAGCGAGACTTCAATTGGGTTGGTAGGAGCTAGGAATAGCGTATTAGGGTAGGTGTTTGTGAGGTAGTCTTTTGGACGGGTGTTCGAGCTTGGGATTTTACTCGCTAGATTCTTTCCTATGGTGGAGAAGAAAACATTAAGTCTGTTTGCTGTCTCAGTAGGTGAGAGTAGGGTTCATCTGTTTTTGATAATTTGATGGTGTTGTTTTTCGATATCTTTTATTTCCTAGAATTGCAGATAGGGTCTTCCAGGTCTTTTTCATATCACCTTTTATGTTCTGGAGTCTGGTCTCATAATACAATTTTTTTGACCTTCTTATCAAGCTGGTAAGGATTGATGAGTAGCGTTTGGATTGTTCTCTGGTTATTAGACCCCTACTGTATTGTTTTTCATATTGGTGCCTTTTGTTAATGGATTTAAGGATGCTGGGTGTTAGCTAGGGATTGTTAAGTCTCTTAGCTGTGATCTGTTTAATTTTTTTAGGGCAATGTTTGTTATAGAGGTGGTGGGTTTTTTTAAGGAAATTCTTGATGCATTCATTAGTATCTGAATATGTTTCTAACTCATTATGCCAGTCGATGTCAATCATAGCTGTTATAAAGTTATTTACAGCTGACTCGTTATGTAGTCTGAAGGTAACTTTTGTAATATCTTGGGGCAATTTACCAAGGTTGGTTATGAGAAAGGTCGGGTAGTGGTCTATGGTGTTGTCTGTGATTATGCCTGATTGTAGAGGGGATATAGTGTTAGTCCAGATGTGGTCTAGTAATGAGGTACTAGTCTCAGAGATTCTTGTAGGTTTTGATATTGTTGGTAGTAACAAGCAGTTGCTCATAGTGTTTGTGAATTCTGTTACTTGTGGGTCCTGGTGTAGGAGATTTAAATTGAAATCTCCTGTGATGAGCAAATGGTCTTTGTTCATGTGTGCATCAGTTATCAGGTTTCCTAGTTTTTCACTAAAGTGTTGAATGTTTGACTGTGGTAATCTATAGATGTTTATCACTGTGAGGGTTTTTTACAGGTCTTTTGATTTAAATTTAGCTATAATATATTCTCCATGCTTATCCCTTATGCAAGAGTTATTGATACATTCAAGTTGATCTGTGAAATTGGCCAAATTGCCAATTTCTAACCACTTTATTGGGTACTTGAAATCGGTAAATTGGTGGTTTCTTGTACTCAATCGATAGAACAAATGGAGTTCTAAAGAAATAGCTATGAGTTTGGTCGACTGGAACAATAGACTTAGCCGAAAATAGGGCTCAAAGTCGGCAAAATTGCCTATGCGTATACAGTGGTCCCTCGGTTTTCGTGCATCTCCAAACTCGAACATTTATGTAAGTGTATTTTCGAAAGTGCTGTTGCAAGTATATTTTTGGGGGTCTGAAATAGACTAACCTACGTGACATTATTTCTTAAGGAAGTAAATTCGTTCGGTAATGGCACTTGAGCAGCATTCTGGAACAAATTTTCGGCGAAAACCGAGGGACCACTGTATATCCCCGAGATCACTAACTTCGCGAGAGCGTAACTCCGTAAGTTTTCAATCAAATTTCTTACTTTTGGTGTCATTACCATCAGGAAAAGATTCTCTATCATTTCATAAGAATTTGTTTTTTTTTTTTTTTAAATTTTGCGACAACAGGAGAGCACTCAGGATTAGGGGCTGCGACAGTCAAAGGGTTAAGAAAACCTAGGGAACGAATGGATTTGTCAGTTAAAAACAGAGTAGGGGAGTTAGTAGATGGGGAGTTGGAGGTATTGGGTAGATGGCGGCAATAGTGTGAGGAACTTTTAAATGTCGATGAAGGAAGGGAGGCGGTAATTTCATGCACTGGTCAGGGAGGTATAACATCTTTTAGGAGTGAGGAAGAGAAGGATGTGAGTGTGGGGGAGGTGCGTGAGGCATTATGTAGAATGAAAGGGAGTAAAGCAGCAGGAACTGATGGGATCATGACAGAAATGTTAAAAGCAGGGGGAAATATTGTGTTGAAGTGCTTGTTATTTTTGTTTAATAAACGTATGAAAGAGGGGAAGGTACCTAAGGATTGGCAGAGAGCGTGTATAGTTCCTTTATATAAAGGATAGGATGACAAAAGAGATTGTAATAATTATAGGGGAATAAGTTTACTGAGTATACCAGGTAAAGTGAACAGTAGGGTTATTATTGTAAGAATTAAAGGTAAGACAGAGGGTAGGATCGCAGATGAGCAAGGAGGTTTTAGAGTGGGTAGGGGATGTGTAGATCAAGTGTTTACATTGAAGCATATATGTGAACAGTATTTAGATAAAGGTAGGAAAGTTTCATTGCATTTATGGATTTAGAAAAGCATATGATAGAGTGGATAGGGAGCAATGTGGCAGATGTTGCAAGTGTATGGAATAGGTAGTAAGTTACTGAATGCTGTAAAGAGTTTTTATGAGGATAATGAGGCTCAAGTTAGAAGAGAGGAGATTACTTCCGTAAAAGTAGGTCTTAGACTGGGATGTGTGATGTCCATGATTGTTTAATATAAAGGGGTTGTAAAAGAAGTAAATGCTAGGGTGTTAGGAAGAGGAGTGGAATTAAATTATGGGGAATCAAGTACAAAATGGGAGTTGACACAGTTACTTTTTGCTGATGATACTGTGCTTATGGGAGATTCTAAAGAAAAGTTGCAAAGGTTAGTGGACGAGTTTGGGAGGGAGTGTAAAGGTTGAAAGTTGAAGGTGAACAAAGATAAGAGTAAGGTGATGAGGGTATCAAACGATTTAGATTAAGAAAATTGGATATCACATTGGAGAGAGGGAGTATGGAAGAAGTGAATGTTTTCAGATATTTGGGAGTTGACTTGTCAGTGGATGGGTTTATGAAGGATGAGGTTAACCATAGAATTGATGAAGAAAAAAGGGAGTTGTGCTTTGAGGTATCTGTGGAGACTAAAACATTATCTATGGAGGTAAAGAAGGGAATATATGAAAGTATAGTGGTACCAACACTCTTATATGGGTGTGAAGCTTGGGTTGTAAATGTTGCAGCGAGGAGGAGGCTGGAGGCAGTGGAGATGTCCTGTCTAAGGCAGTGTGTGGTAAATATTATGCAGAGAATTGGAGTGTGGAAATTAGAGAAGTGTGGAGTTACTAAAAGTATTAGTCAGAGGGCTGAAGAGGGTTGTTCAGGTGGTTTGGTCATTTAGAGAGAATGGATCAAAGTAGAATGACTTGGAGAGCATATAAATCTGTAGGGAAGGAAGGAGGGGTACGGGTCGTCCGCGAAAGGTTGGAGGGAGGGCTAAAGGAGGTTTTGTGGGCGAGGGCTTGGACTTCCAGCAAGCTGGTGAGCGTGTTAGATAGGAGGAATGGAGACGAATGGTTTTGACCGACGAGCTGTTGGAGTGTGAGCAGGGTAATATTTAGTGAAGGGATTCTGGAAACCATTTATTGTAGATTTTGCCGGACTTGAGTCCTGGAATGGGAAGTACAATGCCTGCACTTTAAAAGAGGAGTCTGGATAGTGTCATTTTTGGAGGGACTATTCTAAACTGTTGTATCTGAGCGCCTCTGCAAAGACACTCTGATTAGTGGAGTGAGGTGAAAGTGTTGAATGATGAAAGTATTTTCTTTTGGGGATTTTCTTTCTTTTTTGGGTCACCTTGCCTTGGTGGGAGACGGCTGACTTGTTGAAAAAGTGAATAAAGCCCCCCATTAAAAAAAAAAAGAAAAATTCAAATATTGGACCGCTGCACAAGTGAACGTAGATCTATGTTTGGACAGTTTTGGGGTTAAGATATATAAGGTGGCAAAGTTGGCACTGGATTCTCACCTAACGGCAACATGGAGTCTTGCCGCTTGCAGAGATGTTGCAAATGTACATTTTTTCCTCATCTTACCGAGATATAAGACCGCGAGGTGGTGCTGGATGCTCACCTGATGGCAACATCAAGGTTCTGCCAGCCAGAAGTGTTGCCGATATACCTTTTTCTTGCTTTTTATTTTAATTTATAAATTTTTATGTTCTGATAATTACGATTTATAGTGTTCTTGCTAATCTATTCTCCTGTACGTATACAGTGGAACCCTGAGTAACGATCATTCCAAAAACAATTTTCGGGTAACTATTGCTTTTTACGGTCTACATTTTTCTCGTGTAGCGTCTTTACCTGGGTAGCGATACGTCACCAGACCTGTCCACCTCTTGCACGCTCCTCCCAGTCGGCAGTCTTGCGTTGTTTACACTTGAGTGAACAATACCCAGGGTGCTCTTTCAAACATTCACAATACATTTGTTGTCTTTTTTGGTGGTTTAGTGATTGTCACTGTGAAATAAGTCACCATGGATCCAAAGAAGCTTCCTAATGGCACCTAGTGGTAGCATTCATGCAGGGAGTGTAGCATTCATGCGGGAGTGTAGCATTCATGGGAGTGTAGCATCATGCGGGGAGTGTAGCATTCATGCGGAGTGTAGCATTCATGCGGGAGTGTAGCAGGCATGCGGGGAGTGTAGCAGGCATGCCGGGAGTGTAGCAGGCAGTGCAGGGAGTGTAGCAGGCATGCAGGGAGTGTAGCAGGCATGCAGGGAGTGTAGCAGGCATGCAGGGGTGTAGCAGGCATGCAGGAGTGTAGCAGGCATGCAGGGAGTGTCAGGCATGCAGGAGTGTAGCAGGCATGCAGGGAGTGCAGGCATGCAGGGAGTGTAGCAGGCATGCAGGGAGTGTAGCAGGCATGCAGGGAGTGTAGCAGGCATGCAGGGAGTGTAGCAGGCATGCAGGGAGTGTAGCAGTCATGCAGGGAGTGTAGCAGGCATGCAGGGAGTGTAGCAGGCATGCAGGGAGTGTAGCATTCATGCAGGGAGTGTAGCAGGAAGACAGGGAGTGGGGATTCCCCTTCCAAACACTAACCCCTTCCCCTGTCCTCCTCCCTATCTTCCAGATGTCAGCAACTCTCTTCAATAAAGGTAAGTAAATGTTATTTTAAATGTTTATTTCAATATTTATTTATAAATTTAATATTGTATGTAGTATTTATGTGTGTTTTCTGTATGTAAAACTATAGTTATTCTTTAAAAAAATTATTTTTTGTGAATGTTTTTGGATGTCTGGAACGGATTAATTGTATTTACATTATTTCTTATGGGAAATAAGGTTTCGAATAACGATTTTTGTGTAAAGGTCTAGCTCCTGGAATGGATTAAGATCATTAGTCGAGGTCCACTGTACTTTACTAAAGTTAAAGAGGAGCTTTTGTTTTTCTCTTTGGGCCACGCTGCCTCGGTGGGAAACGGCCAATTTGTTGAAAGAAGAAGTAGTAGTTCTTGTGATTTCATAGCCAATCTTTGTTCTGACACTAATATTAGCTACTGAAATAGTACCCAAATAGTCACAAACACACTGACAGGTGAACATTTTCACCTGCCTTAGTCACCTACTTTTGTGTAGAAATATATACAAATTATTTATAGGTCCCAGCAATGTTTTAGAAGTGCTGGAGGGTGAAACTCCTAAGCACGGTGTCAGACAAGTGTCACTCTACACTGCTGACTTTATATATGCCATAATGATCAAGTTTGTGAAGTAGGATGCTGTGGTCTATTGTATCAAAAGTTTTTCTTATTTTGATACAGTTCTAGTGGATATTAAGTTTTTTTGAGTGCTGTGCAAAGTAGGTCTAGCATTTTCATAATTGAGTACAGTGGACCATCGAGTAACAAAAAAACTTCATTCCAGAAGCCTGCTCAAGTGCCATTAGTGAACGAATTTACTCCCTTAAGGAATAATGTCACGTAGGTTATTCTATTTCAGATCCCCAAAATACACTTCCACAAGCACTTACAATATTATACTTACATAAATGTACGATTCCGGGGTGTTCGTTACTGGGTGTCCACTGTATTTGTGATTTTGTTTCTCTTGAAGTCAAACTGGCAGGGGTTGAGAATGCTTTGTGATGTTATAAAGGAGTATAGAGTGAGGAGTGTATGATTTTCTCGAAGATTTTGAATAGTAAAGACAAGTTTGATACAGTGGACCCTCGAAAATCGAACATTCTTCATTCCAGAATGCTGTTCAAGTGCTGTTACCAACAATTTATTCCCATAAAATAATGTAAATTAGATTAGTCCTTTAGACCCCAAAAATACATTTATAAAAGCACTTACAATAATAAACTTAAATAAAAGGCGAGTTTGGAGTGTTCGATTTCGAGGGTCCACTGTATTGGCCTATAGTTGTTTACATCTGTTGGGTCTCCACCTTTGTGTATTGGTGTAACCCTTGCTATCTTGAGTAATGTCTGTAAAGTGCTGGTTTCTAGTGATTTGTTAAAAAGTAATGTAATGGTGGGTGAGAAGACATGAGCCACTTGTTTGTACAGTAGTGGAGGGACAATAAGCTTGTTCATGTGTGTTTGATGTTTGCTTTATTAGCTTTCACTATCTACTTCCTGCCAAGCCTTTCAGAAGGGTTAATACTTATACTAATAAACCAAAGTGAAAATATTGTCCTCACTCAAAAAAATTTTCAATACCTACGTACTAGTAGTATTTGCCAAAATATTTTTAAAATAGTCTTTAATTTTTTGCTCCTAGCAGCTTAATGAATTAATTTTGTTACCCCAGATAATTTATGAAAATTCTTTTGTAAATATATGATGAGAAAAAGTAGAGTTTTTATTCAGAAATTCTTATTTCTATAGATTCTGAAGAGACTGAGGAGACAGATTGGCAAGAAGAATCTGCTTTCATACCATCTCTCATCTGAGAACTGTTGTTAACAGCTGTCTTGGTGATACCAGCTGTGCTGTTTTGGTCTATCAATGGTAGCACTCTATAATTGTATCTGTTCTGCAATTATGCTGAATGGAGAGCCTCTTGGTGGGGTCAAGATGGAGCTAAAGATGAAACATCACAGGTCAGTGTCATGTTATTTTACTCTGTGTGAGTGTGTGTGGTGTGTATTCACCTAGTTGGGGTTTTGCGGGGTCAATTCATAGCTCCTGGCCCTACCTTTTCCCACTGGCTACTACTAGGTCACTCTTCCTCTCCATGAGGTTTATCATACCTCTTCTTAAGCTATAAATAGATCTTGCCTCCACTACATCCCCTTCCAGACTGTTCCCTTCCTGACAACTCTGTGACTAAAGAAATACTTCCTAACATCCCTGTGATTCATCTGAGTCTTCAGCTTCACAATTGTGACCCTTTGTTTCTGTGTCCCATCTCAGAACATCTGTCTTTGTCCACCTTGTCAGTTCTTCGCAGTATTTTATATGTCGTTAACATGTCTCCCAACCCTCCTGTCCTCCAGTGTCTCAGGCTGATTTCATTTAACCTTTCTCTGGGACTAGTCATTTGCAAACCTTGCACTTTCTCTAATTTCTTGACGTGCTTGACCAGGTGTGGGTTCCAAACTAGTGCTGCATACTCCAGTATGGGCCTGACTTACAAGGGGTCAGAGTCTTGAACAATTCCTTACTAAGGTATCGGAATGCTATTGTTAGGTTTGCTTGGTGCCCATATGCTGCAGCAGTTATCTGGTTGATGTGCGCCTCAGGAGATGTGCTCAGTATTATATCACCTCGAGATCCTTTTCCTTAAGTGAGGTTTGCAGTCCCTTTTGGCCACCTGCCTATACTCTGTCTGAGGTCTTCTTTTCCCTTCCCGATCTTCATGACTTTGCATTTGGCAAGGTTAAATTCGAGAGCAGTTGCTGGACCTGGCTTGCAGCTTGTCCAGGTCCCTTTGAATCCGCCTGATCCTCATCTGATTTAATTCTCCTCATTAACTTCACTTCATCTGCAAACAGGGACACTTCTGAGTTTACCCTTCTGTCATGTCATTCACTGTATCAAAACAGCACTGGTCCTAGGACTGACCCTGTGGAATCCGCTCGTCACATGCACCCACTCTGACACCTTATCACGTACTATGACTTGTTGTTGCCTCCCTGTCAGGTACAGTATTCTCTGATCCATTGCAGTGCCTTTCCCGTTATCGTGCCTGATCCTCTAGCTTTTGCACTTATCTCTTTGTTGGGAAATTGCGGAGGCCTTTTGCAGTCCAAGAAATGCAATATATCCACTCCCTCTCTCTCTCTCTCGTGTCTTTCGTTACCTTGTCATAAACTCCAGTAGTGTGTGACACAGAATTTCCCTTCCCCGAAACCATGCTGGTTGTCACTAATGCTTGTTCCTTTTTAGGTGCTCCACCCTCTCCTCCTGATGATCTTCTCCATGACTTTGCATATTATACACGTCAGTGACACTGGTCTGTAGTTCAATGCCTCATGTTTGTGTCCTTTCTTAAAAATTGGGACTACATTTACCATCCTTAATACCTCAGGTAGATGCAGGTTCAGTGGATGTGTTAAAAATTGTTTTTAGTGGCCCCACACACACAGCGTCTCTGCTCCATCTCTAAGATCCCACAGAGAGAT
>WNWK01059814.1:0-10094 GCA_009830355.1 Cherax destructor
AATCTTCATTTTTTGTCCTTCACTAAATGCTATTACCTCTCAATCCCTACGAATTACAATAATAATAATAATAATAATAATAATAATAATAATAATAATAATATATTATTATTATTATTATTATTATTATTATTATTAATATTAATATTATTATTATTATTATTATTCCCAGATTTGCCTTACATTCAACAGGTACAAATATTATATTATTAATGTGAGACCAAACGATAATTAGCTGGATGAGACACAGGACCTGCTGCCCTACACAGCTGTGGACCTATAATGAAGTCCTGCTTTTCTTTGCAAACACCGCCTTGATGTTCGCAAAGAAAAACAGGACCTTTGCAAACACCACCTCGCCATGCAAACATCGTAGCCACTGACGCGTCACTCCGCGCGGTGTTAGAGACAGCCTTGCTCACTGTCCTATGGTGGCCGTCATGCAGTCCGGCTCTGTCTACGCCGTCCGGCCTTCTCCTCCCGAGCACGACCAGTCATGAAGTGCATGAGTACTTTGCTGCTAGCCTCTTCTGTTCTTCTGTTCACTGTAGCCTTTCCTCACCCACTCACTGTTCTTCTGTCCCCACTTTCCACTCACCCCTCGTGGGTCGTTACCTGTGAATATATCTAGTCTGGGACACACGATATACTCACCGAGGGGTGTATTTCCCTCAGTGTATTTACACTGAGAACTTAAATACTATTTTATTGATTAAAATATTTTTGTATATAAATGGTATACAATACCGACAATATGTAGAATTAGACCCATATGCAACATCTAGGCATCTTTATTTCGACAACCAGTTGCTTTATCAGTACGATACAGGACATATGACCTACTTCCACTTGGGAATCCCGCCTACCAGTGACAATGTCTTCGTCTGCTGCACGTCAGTTCCTTCAAGACTGCGGTGCTCTCCACCAGCCCCAAGGCTGAGGGACTGATTATCTCATCCTTTGTATGTAATTCTTCCCATTATGTCCTTGTATTGTATTGATAAAGCCACTGGTTAGCGAAACGTCTACAATAAAGATACCCAGATGCTGCACATGTGTCTAATTATTAAAATATTATTGACTTGTGGCGAAAAGGTTCCGCGCAGCCCTAGTGTTGTTGTGAGAAGTTTTTAATTCCCGTATGTTAGAATGTTTTAGAGACTGTAATAACCCTCTCCCGGTGGCTAGAGTGACCTTGTGACCTGCCTAGCAGGTGGCTCTTGTAATATTAGAGATATGGTCTATTCGTTGTTAAATCTTAGAACTTCGAGACGTTCTGGCATATCGAGTGTTTAACGCTCTCCTTGGCCAACTATATGACAACACTGCCGTATTTAGGCCGGGCTGTGTCTGAATGTCTGGAGGCAGTAATCTCTTAAGAAGAGAGAGGACACAGCGATGGACGCTCGTGTTTCTTCATCCCGAAAGCCAGATTAATTTAGCAATGCTTCCTGAGCGCATCAACGAGAGAACACAAGGTGCTTTATCCTCTTAATTATTGTGGTCGCACGTAATTACTGGCTTAATGGTTATAGGTTGGAGTATTAGGGAAGAAAGGTGTTTAGGGTAAGGTTGGGTGTTTTTGTACTCAAGAGCGTGTTTTGTGCTATTTTGGCCTCAGCGTGAATTGGCGTGAATGTGCGTGTCTCAGTCCATTGGACGACAGGTTACAGGTGTGCCATAACATGTTTAATTTGTTGTTTATATACGGTGTAGGGTAAAGCTTCACGGATCCTACATTGTTACGTTTAGTTTTCTATTTAGGTTGATGGTGAAAGCTGTGAACCGTATATTGTTTGTCTTAATTGTGATTAGTATCGTTAGCATTTAGATGTCCTTAATGGGTTATTAACATGGTTTGATGCCATAGTATTATAATAATAAAAACATGAATGATGTTATAATTGTTAGGTGATTGTACATATGCCACAAGTATTGTATTTGTTTTGATTTATTATGCAGGCAGCTGTGTTCAGTGTTTATGTACATATTGTCCAATGTATTCATATTTCTGTAGGGTGAGTGTCCGCATCATGGCACTTACATATTTAGGTGGTTTCTTTTGTTTAGTTTGATGACAACCTTAGGTTATTTTAATACAGTAGTCTTAAGATAATTATATTGTATTGAATTATGAAGTATTTGGTGTTGTATCGTATGTTTCAATTTGTATTGTCACTGTTTTGATTAATAAAATAAAAAAAAAAAAAATTATTGTGTGCTCTGTTGTCTGAGCTACTGAGACTAAGTATCGAGGCTCATCTAAGTCTTTGAAGACTTTCTGGACTTCAGCCGGATTTCGCACTCTTGGAAGTGGACTGTGACTGGTAAGTGATTGCCAACTATAATGATTTAATGACATTCGTACACTATGTCAGCTCGTCATTAAGCTGAGTGCCTGATGTCACCACAAGTCCAAGACACCGAGTCCTCGGGTAGGCAGAGAAAGACTTGGGGGCACTTAAGTCTAAATTTTCCCCACTTTGTTTATCATGTAGATTAAAATCTATAATCTTGTGTAAAGTATGTAGGGAATTAGGCGAGGTGATTAATCTGCAGAGCTGGTCAAAGTGTCGTTGTACCGCGTGGTGTTCCAACGCTGGTGGCCTCCACTGCTTCATCCAGCGTTCATGTGTACTGGTACAGTCTGCCTGGTAATGAACCAGGAACCAAGTGTCATGACGGATACCAGATTGGTAAGTGCACTTGTTTCAACAGCCACCTGTTGAGATGTACAACATTTACTGTGGCGAGACACACGTGTAACATTTGGGTATTTTTACTGTGGAGTCGTTTCGCCAACCAGTGGTTTTGTTAACCCAATATAGAGAATAATGGATGGCAAAGATGAAGAGATAATTAGAGGTGGTTCATCCCTCAGTCTTGATAACCCTGAAGTAAAAGCATAAAGATGGAGACATATACTGGAGACAGTATATAGCATCACAGATGGGCGGATTTTGCTAGTGGGCGTAAATTATGGCAGTAGGTGAGGTAAGTGTTGGAGGTGTACAGTTTTCTGTACCAAGATTCTAAGACGTTGCTGTGTCAGCAGATGTTGAGTTTTCCCATCTCCAGGTTGCGTGAGCCCTATCATACCTCTTCCTTAAACTATGTATGGATCCTTCCTCCCATTCCCTATTAAGTCGTTCCACTTCGTGACTACTCTAAGGCTAAAGAAGAATTACCTAACATCTCTGCGACTAAATGTTATTGGTCCCCCAAGTCACGGGTCAACAGTCACTACTTTCCCTAAATGTTTGCAAGCAGTTGCAGTGTTTTAGATGATCTCACTGTGTCAAGTGATTCTCAGACTGCATTTGTTCCACAACTGTGCAGTTGGAATTTGTCACCATCATGTTTTATGTTGCTCATTGGAAGACTTCCTTGATGTCCGGTTGGAAATGTATATTTTGGGACGATCTCATTCAAAAAATTAGGAGAGAGAGAGAGAGAGAGAGAGAGAGAGAGAGAGAGAGAGAGAGAGAGAGAGAGAGAGAGAGAGAGAGAGACTGTATAGAAGATACCAAAACGACCCTATCCTCTAACGAGCAGCAGGTAACCAGTATCACCACTAACGAAGAGCAGGTAACTACACCCACTAACGAGGAGCAGGTAATAACAGCGTAACTAATAACGGAAGACCCAGACCAATATGCTTCACAGGTAATTAGGAAGAGAGGTCATAATAGGTCACAGGAACACGTAGGTAGAGGGAAAGAGGGAGGGTGGGAGGAGAGGGAGGGAGAGGAGTGATGAAGGGTGATGGACAAGGGTTCTCAGTCTCTCTTCAATGATCGATGACCCCTTTGTTGAGAGAGAGAGAGAGAGAGAGAGAGAGAGAGAGAGAGAGAGAGAGAGGGAGAGACAGACAGAGACAGAGACAGAGAGACAGAGGAGAGAGAAGAGGGAGAAGAGAGACAGAGAGAAAGAGAGAGAGAGAGAGAGACAGAGGGAGAGAGAGAGAGAATGGAAAATGGAATAAGGTAAGTGAGAATGGGAGATGGAGAGGGATGAAGATAAGAAAGAAAGGGATGAGGGGGGTGGGAGGTTAGCAAGAATTGAAGCAAGCAAGAAGATGGAGTCATAAGATAATGAAAAAAGAAAGAATCTTAGAAGCACACACACACACAAACAAACACAAACACAAACACACTCACACACACACAAACAAACACAAACACACACAAACACACTCTCACACACACACACACACACACACACACACACAAACACACACACACACACGCACACACACACACAAACACACACACAAATACACACACACACACACACAAATACACACACAAACAAACACAAACACACACAAACACACTCTCTCTCACACACACACACAACACACACACACGCAAACAAACACACACACACACACACAGTATGGCAGCTCACTCATTTAGAAGCTAATGAGGGGAAATTTTAAGAGATTCTCCTGTACGTAGCAGTGTATTTGCATAAATTACTTGTTCTCATACTCATTCAGAGGGAAAGGAAGGATTAGAAGGGAAAATGAATGAAAGCGTAAGCAGAAAATGTGGAAGAGGAGTGAGAAGAGAATGTGGTGCTCTACGTCGCAGTGCTGGCAGATTGCACCAACAGCCTGATTGACGAGGGTAGCAGCCTAGGAAGCAGCTGTAGAGCAGGTCACCGGAACAGTGACCTCAGCAGGTAGTGCACAGGTAGTGGGGAGGGAAGGTGTGGGGTAAAGTGGGGAGGAGGAAGGTGTGGGGGTAAAGTGAGGAGAAAGATTAAAGAGAGAGAGAGAGAGAGAGAGAGAGAGAGAGAGAGAGAGAGAGAGAGAGAGAGAGAATATCAACCCCACTACCACTATCATTACCAGTACCAACACTATTGCCAAAACCACCATCACCATTACCCCTACCCTACCACTACCACCTCCATTACCCCACCACGACCACCACCACCCTCAGCCACCTCCATTACCCCATCACCTCAACTACCACTTCAACCAGCCAGCCACCTCCATTACCTCCACCACCATCACCATCACCTCTACCACCACCATCTACTACCACCACCACCATCACAACCACCACCACCTCTACCACCACCTCTACCACCACCATCTACCACCACCACCACTACCACCACCACCACTACTACCAGCCACCTCCATTACCCCCACCACCACTATCATCAGCCACCCCCATCACCACCACTACCACCACCACCACCACCATCGCAACCACAACCACAACCACCACCACCACTACTACCACCATCATCGATACCACCACCACAACCACCACCATGTTGTGGGTTATGCCCAAGTATTTTATTTTTGAGTATATTCCAGTAGGATATTTCTCTTTATTTTTATTATGAATATTAGCATTATTATATGTATGGTAAAGCTAATATTTTATTATATAGTGTTTGTTAGGCGTTCATAATATGTGATTCACATGTAGTGGGAAACCACTAGTTAGACTGCTAGTTACTTGTTCAGGTACTGGCCTGTCTCCCTCAGTCACGTGACCTACCTGACGTCAGTTTACCGAACATGGGGAATCGTCAGTAGGTTCACTCACCCTCTCCTGACAAGGAGTAGGTTCTTACACTCCCTCCTTAGTAGGTTGAATTTAACAACTTCTCTTACTAGAGGAGACAGTTCAGCGCCTCTCTGCTTATAAGAAAGAACACTGCAGCAGGCCTACTGGCCCATGCAGGCAGGTCCAATGCCTTGACCTGGTCAGGTCAGTCACACTCACGTCATCTGACCTAGTAGCACAAGCTAGTCAGGTCCAACTCACACCCACCACACCCACTCATAAGAATAGAGGAACACTGCAAAAGGCCTACTGGCCCATACAAGGCAGGTCCTTATCAAAACCACCACCACCTAAGAATTTACTCCCGTACTCACGACACTAATCAAACCCAGCCCCTCCCACTCATATATTTGTCCAATCTCTTTTTAAAGCAACCAAAGGTCCTAGCCTCTATCACCCTACTCGGAAGATTGTTCCACGCATCTACAACTCTGTTCGAAAACCAGTACTTGCCTATGTCCTTTCTAAATCTAAATTTATCAAATTTAAATCCGTTATTTCTGGTTCTTACTTGGTTCGATATCCTCAGTATTTTATTAATATCTCCTTTGTTTATGCCCATCATCCAATTGTACACCTCGATGATATCTCCCCTCATTCTACGTCTCTCCAGAGAGTGGAGATTCAACGCTCTAAGTCTATCTTCATACGGGAGATTTCTTATACTGTAAATCATTTTAGTCATTCTTCTCTGTATGTTCTCCAACGAATCTATATCCATTCTGTAGTAAGGAGACCAAAACTGAGCTGCATAATCCAAATGAGGTCTCACTAGTGATGTATAGAGCTGTAAAATAACTTTTGGACTTCTGTTGCTTATACTTCTTGAAATAAATCCTAGTAATCTGTTAGCCTTATTGCGCACACTTAGGCACTGTTGTCTAGGCTTTAGATTTCTGCTTACCATGACTCCCAAGTCTTTTTCACATTCTGTATGATCAAACTCTACTTCACCTAGTTTATAAATTCGAGGAATATTTTCATTACCAAGGACTAGCACCTTACACTTGTCCACATTGAACTTCATCTGTCACTTTCCAGACCAAGACATTAATTTGTCCAAATCCTCCTGGAGTTCACTGGTATCCTCCTCAAAATGAATTATACGGCCTATCTTTGTATCATCAGCAAATTTACTTATGTCACTTGCAATTCCTTCATCAAGGTCATTTATGTAAATTATGAACAACAATGGGCCTAAAACTGATCCTTGTGGAACGCCACTAGTGACTAATCCCCATTCAGATTTGACCCCATTAATGGAAACTCTCTGCTTTCTATTGGTAAGCCAATAGAATGGGAAAGGGGGTGGAGTTGCATTATATGTACGAGAAAATATAAATTGCTGCATAAAAATAGATGGATCATTAACAGAATCTGTTTGGGTAGAGTTTCTAGAAGGTCAAGAAAAACTGATTCTAGGTGTAATATACCGACCTCCAGGCTTGGATCACGATAGAGGGAGACTTCTTTGGGACGAAATTGTTAGGGCTTCTAGGCACAATAACGTAGTGATAGTAGGGGATTTTAACTTTAGTCAAATTGACTGGACTTCTTTGACCGGTAATCTGGAGTCCAGTGACTTTATGGAAGTAGTTCAGGACTGTTTTCTGAAGCAGTGTGTGACGGAGCCTACCAGAGGTAATAATTTGCTCGACCTAGTCTTGTCAAATAAAGAAACTCTTGTAAATAATCTGGAGATCACTGAAGAGCTTGGAGCTAGTGATCACAAATCCATTACTTTTAATATTACATGGGAGTACGAGAATAGGGATAATACGGTAAAAGTTCCTGATTTTCGTTTTGCCGATTATATTGGACTTAGGGAACACCTGTCTAATCTCGACTGGGGTAATCTAGCTAACGATTACGATGGGATCTGCGTTTATGATTTTTTTCTTAATAATGTACAACGTGCACAGAGTATGTTTATTCCCCAGAGAGAATTTAGGTCAAATAATAACGATCCCAAATGGATTAACAGGAGGCTAAAACCTTTATTAGGGAAAAAGAGGAATTTATAGGCGCATCAAAAGAGGAGATGTTAACCTTATTGACCAATATGTTCAGTTGAAAAGAGAAGTAAAAAGGGGGATTAGAAAGGCTAAACGTGACTATGAGATTAAGGTTGCTAATGAATCAAAGACTAATCCAAAAGGGTTCTTTCAAGTGTACAGGACGAAGGTGAGGGAAAAGGTAGGACCTCTGAAAATTGGGAATGGACACTGACGGATAACGAACTGGAAATGTGTTCTCTATTTAATGACTATTTTTGTCAGTCTTTACACAAGAAGACGTAAATGAGATTCCAGAAATTAACAATTATTCAGTTCCTGAAGAATTCAAATTAACTAATATTACTGTCACGAGGGATATGGTTATCAAACAGATAGATAAACTGAAGCAAAATAAGTCCTCGGGACCCGACGAGTTGTTTCAGGGTACTTAAAAGAATGCAAAATGGAACTTAGTCAGCCATTAACGAATGTGTTTAATACGTCCATCCTAACTGGTGTTGGCCAGATGAGGAAGATAGCTAATGTGGTTCCTATATTCAAATCAGGGATAAGTCCATTCCATCAAATTACCGTCCAATAAGCCTCACGTCTATAGTAGGCATATTATTAGAATCAATTATAGCTGATATTATCAGAAGTCACCTTGAAGAACATAATTTGATTAATGAATCTCAGCATGGGTTTCGAGAGGTCGTTCCTGCCTGACAAATTTACTGACGTTTTTCAATAAAACATTTGAGGCAGTAGACAGTGATAAAGAATATGATATAGTTTACTTGGATTTCAGTAAGGCCTTCGATAGAGTACCACAAGAGACTCTTAAGAAAGGTGGCAGCTCATGGTATAGGAGGTAAAGTTCACATGGATAGAGGGATGGCTTACCAATAGAAAGCAGAGAGTTTCCCTTTGGGGTCAAATCTGAATGGGGGTTTGTCACTGTGGGGTTTCCCAAAAACAGTTTTGGGGCCATTGTTGTTCAAAATTTCATTAATGACCTTGATGAAGGGAACAAGTGACATGAGTAAATTTGTTTTATGATACAAAAAAAGGCCGTATAATTCATTTGAGGAGGATAACAGTGAACTCCAGGAGGATTTTTATAAATTAAGTCTTGGTCTGAAAATGGGATAAATTCAATTTGGGCAAGTGGGAAACAATGTTGGTAATGAAAATATCCCCCGAATTTATAAACTAGGAAGTTATTTTATCAAAAGAATGAAAAAAACTTGGGAGTCAGGAAAAGAAATTAAAGCCAAGACAACAGTGCCCAAGTGTGCCCAAAAAGGCAAAAGATTACTAGTTTATTTCAAAAGTATAAGCAAAGAAGTCCAAAAGTTATTTTCAACTCTATACATCACTAGTGAGACCTCATTTGGATTATGCAGCTCAGTTTTGGTTTTACTGGATGGATATGTTCATTGGGGAACATACAAAGAAGAAGACTAAAATGATTTACAGTATAAGAAATCTCCCGTATGAAGATAGACTTAGGCGTTGAATCTCCCCTCTCTGGGGAGACTAGAATGAGGGGGGATATCATCAAGGTGTCAAGGGATGATGGGATAAACAAAGGAGAATTTAAAAAAATCTGAGGATATAAACCAATAAAAACCAGAAATAACGGATTTAAATTGGGTAAATTTAGATTTGAAAGGACATAGGCAAGTCTGGTTTTGAACAAGTTGAGTGCGTGGAACAATCTTCCGAGTCTGTGATAGAGGTAGGACCTTGAGGGTTTAAAAAAAAATTGACAAATATAAGGGGTGGGGGGCGGGGTTGGGTTTGTCGGGGTACTGGAATAATTTAGGGGAGTGGTGGTTTTTTAAAAAACCTGCCTTGTATGGGCCAGTGGCCTTTTGCAGTGTTCTCCATTCTTATGTTCTTTTGCCTCTATCCATGCTAGAACTTTTCCCTTTCCATGACTCCACCTTCTTTAAAAGTCTTTGGGGGTACCTATCGAAGGGCCCTTTCTGAAATCCAAGTAAACTATACTATTCTTTATCACTGTCTACTGCCTCAAATGTTTTATGAAAACGTCAGTAAATTTTAGCAGGAACGACCTCTGTGAACCCTGTGAGATTCATTAATCAAATTATGTTCTTCAAGGTGACTTCTAATAATATGAGCTATAATTTATTCTAATAATTTGCCTACTATAGACGTGAGGCTTATTGCGGGAATTTGAGGGAAAGGACTTATCCCCCGATTTGAATATAGGCCAAATTGCTATCTTCCCATCTCTGGAAACACCAACTAGGGTGGGTATTAAACTCATTCGTTAATGGCGACTAAGTTCCATCTTGCCTTTTTTAAATACCATGGAAAAAACCCTTGGGTCCCGGGGGGTTTTTTTCTTCAGTTTTTCTATCTGTTTGATAACCATGTCCCCCCCTGAAATAATATTAGTTAATTTGAAATTTTTCAGGGAAATGAATAATTGTTAATTTCTGGAATCTCATTCAGTCTTCTTGTAAAAACTGACAAA
>WNWK01059815.1:0-10093 GCA_009830355.1 Cherax destructor
TTTTACATCTCTTTTCGTCCTCCATCTTCACAGCGGCTTCACATTCTATTCCCCAAACCTGGGGAAAATCCTCGGGGCGTCCTTTTGGTGGTCTCCCCGTCCCAGTGCTTTTAAAAACGTGCTGCATGGGCAGGTATCGATATAACAGAACCACGGGGGAGCCCCTTGATTTCAAGCAGAAGAGAGCTTTTTTTTTTCCCCGTCAAAAAGGATGCTAAACGCACTTGCTGGCAGATTACGTTTCTTTTGTCCCGGGTTTTCCGATGAGTGCAGTCGGAAAAGAAAGTGGGGAAAATTTAAAGGGGGAAATTTTCCCCCCGCCCCGGGCCCCCTGTTCTTCAGGTTGCTGGTGTCGAAAAAACACCCCCCCCGCTTTGCCACTGAAATTGGTAACCATCTGTCCGCTTTCCCCAGGGGCTCCATCTACCCCCCTCTTCCCCTTTTTTTCCTAAGCCCCAAAAAGGAGAAAGTTTTAGATTTTTTTTTTTTCTTTAGAGAAGAAATCCTAAATGTGCCTTTTTTCCCCTTAAAAGAACTGGAGGAACATTCCCCTGCTTGCCGATCATCGGACCCAGACGGCATAATTTCGTATGCTACAGCATTTACATCAGTCTGTTTTTACTGCCCTTTTTTACGTTTTCTTTAATCTTATATGGTCAAAAGGAGTTTTCCCCCCAGCTGTGGAAGTCTGCTATTTTTCCCCCCTTTTCAAAACCCCGGTGCTAGGGGGGGGCCCCCTCTCACTACCCCCCCATCGTTTTTACCAGTGCAGTTTGCAATTGGAACGTCTAGTTAATAGACGTTTGATGGGTTTTTGGGGAGACTCACAATAGTCTTCCCTAGTCAGTAGGTTTTTTCCGTGGGCCCCCTTCTGCCATTGCCCCCTTTCCCCTGCGCTTGGATCGTATATTCAAAATGCCTTTGCGAATAACCTTTGGGGTTATGCTTTTTTTTTCGCCCTTTGGGGGAAACATAACAACTTGGAGATATTTCTTGGCCCAGGCCCACCCCTTTGGGGCCCCGAGGCAACTTACCATTCTTTCTTAAGGCTTTCTTAACTGACAGACATTTCCGGGCCCCGGGTTTTTTAATTTCCCCCCGGGTTTTCCAAGCTAAAGGGGCCCCCCCGGGGGCTGAGAAAAACACTTTTTCTGCTTGCTATAAATAATCTGGCATCTTTTCTCCCATCCAATATTTGGTCTTTTGCTCTATGTGGATGATTTTTCTAAAACGTGCAGGTCGGGCTGTCACCTTTTTCGGGTTTCCCCCAACATGCCATCAACCGGGTTTCTGATTGGGCCACCACCACGGGTTTAAGTTTTCAGTGGCAAAATTTTATCAAATTACGTTCACTAGACGTTCGGGGGGGCTTTTTATCATCCATTGTACCTATAGGCTCCCCGTATCCCAGAACGTGATACAGCCCCTTTCTCGGCCTCCTGTTTGACCGCAGATTGTCCGGGAAAACCCTTTTACATTAACTCTCTGAAGGCGACTTGCCATAGCCGGCTGAACCCCCTTTAAAAAACCCCCCCTTTTTTTGGGGGAGGGTTTTTTTTCAGGTCCTGGCCCTGAGTTGCTGAAGGGGGGAAAAATCCCTGTTTGGGGGGAGCTGTAAACATAAAATTTCATAGGTAGAAAGATAAGTTAGGGGGGGGGCTCCAACCAAAAATGTAAACAGTGTATGCACGCCACACAAAATACACTTGAAGTAGTCAGGACACAGAAGGGGGTATTCCATACAACTGTTCACGTATTAGCATCAAAATTTTACCAATGTATAAGTAGTAACTTTTAGTAGCAGTGGTTGGTAGTATTCTAAATTAAAATTAAATTAAAAGGTAGGCCCTGAAAACGAGATGCCAAAGCACACACACACACACACGCTCACAAAACCAAAATTTTTTCTTATTTTTGCTTTTTTATTCTTTTTTAGAACTAGACTAGCAAAAAATCAAAAATAATATTGGATAGTTTTCCAAATTTTGAAGTATTAAACTTTAGGAAGATTATTTAAAAACCCAACAGTCACACGGGCACTACACTACTCTGACATGTTTATTCAATAACAAAAAAATTTACAGGTATACACGAGTACAGTAAGGGTATCACATGAAGCATCGGTGGGGGGCCTGGGGTAAAACCCCAAAGGCCCCCTCACAGTGAAATATTCTAATTGAATCGGGGAGTGAGGACAGGCACACACACATACACGTACACCCACATTTTACCCCCATGACAGTAGACCTACAAGAACTTGACCACTAAGCCAATAACATTTTCCCCCCCTCCCCCCACTTGTACCCCCCTAGCCCCCTACACACACTCACACACACACCCCCTCCCTTTTTCTTCCACTATCTCTCCCTCCACCCCTCCCCGTCTTTTTACCCCCCCTTCCCCCCTCCTCCCCCTTTCATCTTTTTCCCACCTCTCTCTCCCTCTCCCCCTCTCTCTTTTTTTTCTCTACCTTTCCTCTCTCCCTCTCCCTCTCTCCTTATCTCGCCTCCTCCCTTTCCCCTCCCCCCTCTCTCTACCCCCTCTCCCCCTCTCTCCCCCCCTCTCACTCTCTTCCCCTCTTCACCTCTCTCTCTATCACCTCTCCCCATCCTCTCCCCCCCCAACCCCCCCGGGCCCCCCCCCCCACTCTCCACACAATTTTTAGTGACTCCCTTTCCCCCCGTCTCTTTTTTCCCCTTTTTCCCCTCCCCCCCTCCGCCACTTCCATACCCCCCGGCCCCATTTTCCCTTTTCCCCCCTTTCCTCCCCCCCTTCCTCTCACTCCCCCGTCCCCTCTCTCTCCTTCCTCTCCCCCCCCCCCTTGCCCTCTCTCCTTCCTACTTCCCCTTTTTGCCCTCTCTCCCCTTCCTCCCCCCCCTTTTCCTTCCTCTCCCCCCCTCTCTCCCCCCCCCCCCAATCTCACTCTCTCCTCTCTCCCCCCAATAAACCCCCCTCCTCTCCCATCTCTCCCTCTCCTTCTCTCCTCCCCTTTCCCCCCTCTCTCCCCCTTTCCCCCCTTTCCCCCTCCCTATCCCTCTGGGGCCCCTTGGAAAACCCCCCTCCCTCCTTCTGACACTCTCTCCTTCCCTCTATATCACTTTTTGACTTCTCTCTATACCATCTCTCTGCCTCTTTTATACCACTATCCCCCTTTTTTTTCCCCCCTCCCTCCCCCTCTCGGCCCCCCCTCCAAAACCTCCCCCTTTCTGACACTCTCTCTCCTCCTCTCTCTATCCCCTCCCCCGGGACTTTTTTATACCACTCTCTCCCCTCTTTTATACCACTATCTGCCTCTCTCTCTATACCACTCTTTTGCCCCCGACCCCATTTTTCTCTCTCCTCGTCTCTCTCTACCCTCTTTTTCTCTGTTTCTTTTTTCCTCCCCCCTCCCCTCCCCCCCATTATCCACCCCTCTTCTTTTTTCCCCTTTTCCCCTCTCTCCCCCCCCTTCCTTCCCCCCTTTTGATCTGCCCCTACCACACTCCCCCCAAAAAATTTTCCCCCCTCTCTCTCTCTCTCTCTTTATCTCTCTCTCTCCCCCCTCTCTCTCTCCTTTCCCTTTTTACCCTTTTAATTGAGTACCCCCCCCCTACACCCCCTTCCCTGTCCCTCCCTTCCCCCCCCCTTCCCCCACTCCCCCCAATCCATGGGCAACATCGCAGGAATAGGGCACCGGGGAGAAGGATGCCAACAAGGGGTTCCCCGGGGGTTTTTTTACGGGGGGAAAGGAAAAACTCAATAGAAGGGAAAAGGAATGGGAGAGGGGGTTTTTGATGATCAGCGGGAATGGAGAGGAGGATCCGGGGAGGCAGGGGGAAATGCAAGTTAAATGGGAAGAAAGATCCAGATCTTAAAGTAAACCCCGCAGAGCCTGATGCAGAATAGAGATGCAAGTACCTGTTCAGAATCGGTTTTTTGGAGCGTGTGCATCAGACACACCAAAAAGGGAAGGAGAAAGGAGAAAATTTTAAACGCTCAGGCACTGCCAGAAAAAAAGGGGGCCCAAAAACAAGAGGGGGGGATCCCAAACCCCCTATCAAAGGGATTGAGAAGACAAAAACTCTTGTATGCACAGGCACTGACAAACACAGGGGGGCATCTGACCAGTAAAAAGGGAATGGGGAAAAAAAAAGAACCTGATGCCGGGGCCTGTGGGGCACACGGGGGGGCCCGATACAAGATGAGTAGGATACGAACACCACATGAGAGGGATATAGATAAAGAACCCCGGGGACAAAAGGGGGCTCCAAGCCAAAATTTTAGGGCACAGTAACAACACAGGGGGGGTGAAAAAAGGGAATTTAAACGCAGGGCCCCCCAAAATTTTGCGGCAGTGGACTTGGGCAAAATGAGTGGCCCCGGAAAAAAAGGGGAAAAAAAGGGGTAAACCCCAATGACAAACCCGGGGAAGATTTTTAATGCATCTCTGATGAAAAGGGAGACACAGGGGAGGGGAAAAGGGGGAGAAGTCCATTTTTTTTCCAGGCCTTAAGGAAAAAGTCAAGGGGGCCCCCATGAGGGGAAAAACAGGGGGAAAGGGAAAAGGATTCAGGTATTAGCTAGCAACAGGGGAACCGCCCCAGGTGAAAATTTTTTTGGAGAATCGGGTGGTAAAAGGGGGAAAAAATCCCCCCTCAAAGAAATTTTTTCAATGCAGAATCCCCCGCCCATGATCCTGGGAAGCACGGGGGGAGGGCGAGGGGGAGCCCCAAGGGGTATACCTAGATCGGGACAGAACACGGGAAAAAGGGGAAAAAAGGAGAGGATAAAAAGCGAAGGGAGGAGAGAGAGATAGAGACAGCGGGGACGGGGGGGACCAGGCCCAAGCAAAAGGACAACCACACCCCCGGGGAAACACTCACGGGGGGCCCCCAAAAACCCCAGCAACCCAACGGCAACCATAAAATTTTAAAATCGCACACACACATCAGCCCCCGTCCCCACCCCAGCAACCCTAAACCCATCATCACCACTCCCCCCCCCCATCACAAACCCCACCCAATCAGACCCACCCCAACCATAAAACCCCCCACCCATGCAACAACCCCCCAAGGGGAACCCCCCAAAACCCCCCCCAGCCAAAGATCCCCCTTTTTTGGGGCCCAGTATTGGGGAAACGAGGCTGAAGGTTTGTCACAAATGCAGAGGAATCACAATAAGTATGAAGAGGGAATGAAAAAAAAAAAAATGTCCCCCACATCATAAATCACAGAAACTAAAAAAAATGAGGCAATATCAGATGCAATCTTCCCCCAAAATATCAGATCCTGAGGGGAAAATAGAAGGAAAGGGGGGGAGGAGGGGGGGGCATGCTTTTTAGGGGAACATTGGGGGGTTTGAGGGGGAAAGGCGGGAATGGGGGGGGTGGGGGGAAAAGGGGGTTTATAAAGGGTACCATCCAGTCTTGGGGGCACAAGATAAAAATTGCATGATGTACAACCCCCCCAAAAAGCAGGGGGGGCCCGGGGGGGAATAGCGAAAAAAAACAGAGCAAAGGGGGAACCCCTTTGGGGAGGTGGCAAAAAAAAAACGCACATGAGCAGAGCGGTTACTGGTCATGGGGATTTAAAAAACCAAAAGATCAATTGGGGAAACCAAAACCCTTCCCCAAACTTGGGGGGCCAAGATGATGGACGTGGTACTGGAAAACCCCATGACCAACAAGTCGGGACACGACCAGAGATAGAGGAGAGGACGAACCAGCAAGGCTGGACCTTGTATTCACCTGAAAGCTCAGGGGATCGAGGACATAACACACGAAAAACCCCCTGGGAGCCAGTGACCATATGGTCCTGAGCTTTGAGTACATAGTAGAGCTACAGGTGGAGAGGGGGAAAAAAGGGGGAAAGAGACATCCAGACTATAAAAAAGGGGGCTACACAGGGAGGAATTTCCTGCAGGAGATTCTGTGGGGGAAAGGGGGAAAGGAAGGACAGTCAGTAAATGAAATGATGGAATACGTAGCGACAAAGTGAAGGAGGCGGAGGAACGGTTTTTTCCCCCCAAAAGGGAAAAAAAAATAAATGGGGGAAAACAAGAAAGAGCCCTGGGGTTTCCCAAAAAAGTAGGGAGGCAAAGACTCAGAGGGGCCGAGAATGGAAAAGATACAGAAGGCAAAGAACCCAAGCAAACAAGGAGATTAGTCGAAGAGCTAGAAACAGTATGCACGGGTACGGGGGGAGGCCCAGAAACAGTACAAAAAAAGACATAAAAGGGGAAATCAAGTCTGCCCCCAAATGATGTACAGCCACATCAAAAAGGAAGACAAAAAGGATCAGGTGATAAGGCTGGGGGAAGAGGGGGGAACCACAAGTAATGATCAAGAGGTATGTGAGGAGCTCAACCGAGGTTTAGGAAGTATTCACAGTGGAGGAAGGAGGCATTTGGGGGAAAAGGGCAGGGTGCATCCCCAAACAAGGGATGTATCAAAATGCTGGGGGGAATACACACATCTGAGGGGAGGTGAAGCAGTTACTCAGTGACCTTGATACCTCAAAGGAAAGGGTGGGGAATTACCAGGGTCCTTGGGGGAAGGGCTGAGGTTCTGAGGGGCCCCCTTACCAAAATTTTCAACACACCCCCTTAAACGGGGCTACCTGAGATAGGGAAAAAAAGGCCAAAATTTGGGCCCCATTTTTAAAAAAAGGGACAGAAAAGAGGCCCCAAACTACAGAGGGGTTTTTTACGTGTAAAATTAAAAATCTTGGAGAAAATCATCAAAAAAAAGAATGGTGGAGCATCTGGGGCAGAACAGGTTAATCAACGCCAGACAGCACTTTTTTAGGAAGGCAAACCGTGTAACAAACCTCCTGGGGTTCTATGATTTTTAAAGAGGAAAGGGGGAAGAGGGAAAAGGGGGGGACTGCATTTTCTTGGACTGCGGGAAAGGGCCCCTTTTACACAGTTCCTCACATGAGATTAGTAAAAAGATGGAAGCCCCAACATGTATAACAGGAAGGGACGGGAAAGGGGGTCGGGGGAAACCTCACAGGGAGGCAAAAGGGTCATGGTGCGTGATGAGGTATCACAGTGGGCGCCTGTGACAAAAATTTAGGGGGTCAGTCCTGGGGCCAAAAAGGGGTTTTTGCTATATGTGAATGACATGGGGGGTGGGGGAAACCAAAAATGTCTTTTTCGCAGATGTTTTAAATTAATGAGGAGAATCACTTTTGGGAAAACCAACGGGGTTTTAAAGTGCCCGGAAAAAATTTAAATCGGGGCTAGCAACTGGTTTCCCAAATTTAACCCCCCCAAACAAAGTCATGAAGATCGGAGAAGGGCAAAAAACCGCTGACAGAGTACAGGTAAAAGGGGACAAAGGCTAAAACCTTTTTAAAGGAGAAAGACCTTGGGGTGAGTATAACACCGCAGCCCGGGGAACACAATAAACCAAAAAAACCCGGCAGCATATGGGGGGCTGGCAAAAACCAAGATTTTCGTTCCCCTTTCCTTAACAAGGAATCGTTCAAGACAATTTTACCGTATACGCCCGGGGCCCTACTAGAGTATGGGACCAGTCTGGAACCCACACCTGGTCAACACGTCAAGAAACTAAAAAAGTGCAAAAAGGTTTTTGACAAAAAGGGTTGTTCCACAACTCAGGGGGGTGTCTTATGAAGAAAAAGGGTTAGGGAAAAGGACTAACAACACTGGAGGAAAGAAGGGTCAGAGGAGACATGATAAGACATACAAAAAAAATGCGGGAAATTGACAAGGTAGATAGTGACAGGTTGTTTCAGAGGGGAACACAGAAACAAGGGGACACAAAAGGAAGCTGAAGACTCAGATGAGTCAAAGGGATGTCAGGAAAAAATTTTTCCCCACAGAGTAGTCAGGAAGTGGAATGGGGTAGAGAAAGATATAGTGGAGGCAGGAACCATACATAGTTTTTTTTAAACAAGGTATGATAAAGCTCTGGAGCAGGGGGAGAGACCCGGGGGCAGACAGGGGAGGGGGGGCCGGAGCTGAGTCTCGGCCCCCCCAACCACAATTAGGTGAGTACAATTAGGGGGGTACATCTTTCATGGGGGCTGATCGTAGAACCCCCTTCGCCACATTCAGCCCAATTCTAAAGAAACTTTGGGGTTTTGGTGACCAGATATATTCGCAGCCCCCTGCCCTCTTTCCCCCCTTAATCCCATCCATCACCAGGGAACGCCATGTTTGTTTCTTTTTCCCGGGTTTAGAGCCTCTATGAAAAGGCCCCAACACCCCCCTTTTTCCGATCGTCGTGATGCACATTGCATTCCATTATGCCCCCCCTCATGACCTCCCAACCCTTTCCCTGTATAGGATTGTCACAGATGTTTTGTAGACGCTTGTTATTTGTTCGTCCCCCTGTTTATTTTGCCCCCTTTTTCTTCGTTTTGCATTCACTTGTTTCCCCCTTTAGCTTCCCCCTTTTTTTATGTTCATGTGGTTTTCCCCCCTTCCCCTCCCCCCTTTGGGGAATTTTCCCGCTGTCCGTGTCTTTTTCTTTCCCCCTTTTTTGAAAACCCAACTGCCTACGGGGGTTTTTCGCTCTTTTTTTTAGACCTTTTCCCTTTTCATTCCCATGCCATCGCAGTATACACCGATGGTTCAAAGTCATCTGACAACCGGGGGATTCGCAGCAGTTTTTCCCGGGAAACCCCCGTACCGGGGGGCATCTTTTCCCCCTCGGCTAGCATATTTCGGGGGGGTTGTATGCCATTCTTGTGGCACTTCCCCGATTGCTTTTTATCCTGTATCCCCTTTTTTGTGGTCGTTTCAGACTCCCTTAGTGTTTAAAAGGCTATCCAAAAAATTGATACCCCCCCCCCCCTAGTTCTTCGTATCCCCTTTTTGGTTTACGCCGATCTTTAGCAAGCATAAAAGATATTGTCTTTTGGGGGCCCCCCGGTCATTTGGGGTACAGGGCAATGAACGGCCCCAGACACTGCTGCGGTCAGCAGTACATGCCTTTCCCCAGTTTCATATAGAGTGTTCCTTTCACGGATTTTTTTTGCGGTTTCTACCCACCCCCCCCCTTTGGGAAAACAACGCTGGCCCCCCCCGTGAATAACAAACTTCATTCTATTAAACCGGTTATAGGGGGGCCTTTTTTCCCCTTTCCCCAAGTCGAGGTTGGAGACTACCCTCCGCCTTGCATCGGCCACACTCGTCTTACTTTTTTGGGGGTCTCATGGAGGGTTCCCCCCCCTTCTGGAGATTGTTGGTTCCGGGGGCTGTTTTCATATCCTGTTGGGCGCCTTTTTTCAACGAAAAACGCAGAATTTTTCCCCCAACGACGCTTGCTTGGCTCCTTTTTTTTTCCTTCCCTTCTTGCAGATGGGGCCCCCCTTTTTAACCTGACTCTCTCATTGACTTTTTTTCAGAAACTGACTTTACACAAACTCTTTTAAAATTATACCCCCAGCACCTCCCCCGTCCCTTCTACCTCGATCTCTTTTTTACCCCCCCCCCCGCACAATCCACCGTCATCTTGCACCCCATACCCTACTAACCCCCCATCTCCCCCCTTTCAAAAACCCCTCTCCCGCAAACCCTACAAAACCTGGGGCTGTATAACCCCTGTGGTTTAAAAGCTTTATTTGATTATAAATAATAGGGGCACTTTCCCCAAAGCTATATATTTACGTATTTTAAATGTCATGCAGAAACCTGCATAACACCCCCCTTTGGGGCCCTAGGTCTCACTCTGTAGCGGGGCCCCCCCGGAAAACCCTAGGCAAAAAAAAAAAAGGGAAAAAAAAAGGAAAAAACATAAACATTATAACTGGAGAATTAGTCACACAATCATGACTTTTTTTTGGACTGCTCATATTTAAAATTTTTAACAGTCTGAGGCTTTGATTGCGGGGGATGTGAAACTCGCCTCCCTAAAGTGATCGTTCCCCTGCCCCAAAGGGGCCCCAGTCACGCTTTGACAAAACTATGTTAGGAAAAAAGGACCATCACAACACAGCGGTGGCCACACACTGGCGTTGATGCATTTTTTTTAAATTACAAAAAATGATAATAATGTAAAAAAGGGAAAATTGTACATACTACCCCCGGGGAATGCCATTTAATAACAAACACAAGAGCTAAGTATCACACCTATTGATTTTCC
>WNWK01059816.1:0-10092 GCA_009830355.1 Cherax destructor
CTTCATTAAATTTCCTCACAAAGACTCTTAAGAAAGGTGGGATCCTTGGGGAAGGGAAAATTCTAGCATGGGTAGGGGGCCCCAAAAAAAAAGCAGAAGTTTCCAAAATGGGGAAATCTGAAGGGGTTTTTCACTAGTGGGCCCCCAAGGGGTCAATTTTTTGGGCCCCTTTTTTATAATTTTTTTTAAAGCCTTATTAAGGAAAATTCAAGTAAAATGATAAATTTGCTGATATAAAAAAAAGGGTTAAATTTATTCTGAGGGGGGTAACCCGTAACTCCAGGAGATTTGGTTCTTAGAACTATATACAAAAAAAGGTAATCAGTCCCCGCACCTAGTCTTGAAATCGGAAAAGTAAACTGGTGCCTATTATGGGGTTTAGGTGAAGTGTCAGTGGCGGGGACTCACCAGTGAAGGGCTCAGGGGTGGACCAGCAGGAGTTAATAAATATATCCAGATATTGAATGTGTCTAACTTTCATCTTGTCGGTACTATATACCATTTGTGTAAAAATCTTGTCAACACTAGCAACATGTGTACATCTTGTTTCCCCCGGACACTTTAAAAACCAACATGTGTACATCTTTGTAAAAGGACATTTTCACTAGCAACATGTGTACATCTTGTCAGACACTAGCAAAATGTGTACATCTTGAGACACTAGCAACATGTACATCTTGTCAGACACTAGGGGAACATGTGTACATCTTGTCAGAACTAGCAACATGTGTACATCTTGTAGAAATAGCAACATGTGTACATCTTGTCAGACACTAGCAACATGTGTACATCTTGTAGACACTAGCAACATGTGTACATCTTTTCAGACACTAGCAACATGTGTACATCTTCAGACACTAGCAACATTTTAAACTTGTCAGACACTAGCCCAAAATTGTAATCTTGTAAGACACTAGCAACATCATAAATTTTGGTAGGGACATTCCCCAACCTTTTTAACTACTGGCCAGTCCCTTGGGTAAAACCTACTGTCACTAAACCTAACCCCTTCCACCCCCCTACTGATCCACTCACCCTACTGATCCACCCCACCCCCCTGATCCACTCACCCTCTGTCCCCTCACCCTACATCCACTCACCCCTGATCCACTCACCCTACTGATCCCTCACCCTACTGATCCACTCACCCTACTGATCCCCTCACCCCACTGATCCCTCACCCTACTGTCCCCTCACCCACTGATCCACTCACTCTACTGATCCACTCACCCTACTGATCCCCTCCCCTACGTCCCTCACCCTACTGATCCCTCACCCTACTGATCCACTCCCCCCTACTGATCCACTCACCCTACTGATCCCTCCCCCTACTGATCCACTCACCCTACTGATCCCTCACCCTACTGATCCCCTCACCCACTGATCCACTCACCCTACTGATCCACTCACCCTCTATCCACTCACCCACTGATCCACTCACCCCCACTGTCCACTCACCCTACTGATCCACTACCCTACTGATCCCTCACCCTACTGATCCACTCACCCTATGATCCCTCACCCCACCCCCCACCTCACCCTATGATCCACTCACCCACTGACCACTCACCCACTGATCCACTCACCCCTGATCCATCACCCTCGTCCACTCACCCCCCGTCCCTCACCCTACTGATCCACTCACCCTACTGATCCACTCACCCACTGATCCACCACACATTCATTTACTCTCTCACTCATCCACTCCTTTCCTCAGGCAGTTATTACAGGGGTGGATAAGTTGGGGGAAGACCCCACGCCCTCTCTCACCCCACTCCCTCTCTCACCCCCCCCCTCTCTCCCCCCCACTCCCCTCTCACCCCACCCCTCTCTCCCCCCCCCCTCTCCCCCCTCCCTCTCCCCCCCTCCCTTTCTCACCCCCCCCCTTTCTCACCCCACTCCCTTTCTCCCCCCACTCCCTCTCTTCGCCACTTCCCCTCCCCCCCACTCCCTTTTCTCCCCTAGTGTTGTGTTTCCCCCTTTGTGTTGCAGCACATGTGGATATGGCGGAAGTAACGGGGCATGTAAACGAGGTGAGCGGCAGTTAAGGAAAGAAACAGGGTTGAGTCATTACCAGGTTAAAAACCACATCCTTCCTCTATTCTCTTCTAACCCCCATATATATAATATATATATATATATATATATATATATATATATATATATATATATATATATATATATATATATATATAATTGCCCACGAAAAGTGGTTTTGATCAATAACAACACTGCGACTAGCCAAGGATTCGAACCCATTTCTTTTCCCCGCCTCAGGGTAAGCGAAAACCACATGACCCCCCAACCCACAGGACCCCCAAAATCCCCAAAATCCCCACCCAGCAGAGCTAGGTGTTTTACCGTTTTCCCGAGGAAAAAATTTTTTGCCCCCATGAGGCGGCCAAAAGGGGTTCGAATCACGGCCAATGTTAACCCCGTCACCCCCCTCGTTCATAAATATAAAATACTGTTTGGGGGCAGTACCAAACAGGAGAAGAAATTACCCGAGGCACCCACACCACTATATGTCCTCGGATGGTAAAACTCCAGCTCTGCTGGGTGCGTGACTCTTGTAGGATTTGGTGGTCCTGTGGGTTGAGCGTCATTGGGTTTTCTCACCATGAGGGGGGCCCAAAAACAACATGGGTTACAATAAATACAAAAACATGATTCACAATATGCAGAACAACCACTGTCAAGAAAATAAACTTCAAGCGTTTTTGACTCCATTATCAAAAACTGTAAAGATAAAGTATCAACAGAAGGTATAAAAGGAGAGACTACCTGGGGTCAACTTACAACACCTGATTTTTTATGATGATGTAGGTGGTAGTCAAGGATCTTCAAAACACTTATTTTTTAAAAGCTTCAAGATTTTAACTTTCTAATGTATCTTAAATTCTTAAAAAAAAAATTATAATTATAAATGACTTTTTGTAAAACCCAAAAGTAATATTCATGTTAAATTTAAAACTTTTTTTTTTATGAAACTTGATACTATTATAGTATTTCTCTTGACCAGGCCCTCTGGATACAACTTTCTCGCCTTTTGATAATAAATTTGGGAGGGTTAAAATCTCCCCCATGAATAAACAGAGCATTAGACCTTGCCCACTTCTAATGCTATGTTTATGTTTTTTAAAATAGTTCAAGACTTTTCCCAGTTCGCCCTTTAATAAACCTAATCCACGACATATATATATATATATATATATATATATATAAAATTTATATATATATATATATATATTTTTTTTTTTTAAAAAAATTAATAAAACCCAAAAAAACGTTTAGCAAGAACTCATCTAAAATTAAGCCCTTTCAAAAAATTTTTCTTATCTTTAAAGATATTTTTTTTTCATTTATGTTAATTAAGAATTTAAAATTTTTTTCCCAAGCGAAACTTTGAAAACCTCCCAACCCTTATTACAACAAGCCCAATTTAATTTACCCCTAACCCAACTAAATATATTTTAGATACTTAACATTAATTTAATAATAAACAAACACAAGAAACATTTTTTTTTGTTTGTTCCAGAATGATTTTGGCGAAATTATTGCAACACAAATTTTCACTTGTCTTTTTTGGCAAGACGAGCGTTGCTATTGAAAAATCAAAGTTTTACCTAATCCCCAAAATATATATATATATATATTTTTTTTTTTTTTATATATATATGCTTTATTAATAAACAGAATCATTTATAAAAAACACAAACATGAATACAATGGTACAATATGTAAAAAGATTATGAATCCCCTCCAGTTCCTCCGGCCGGACCGAGCCAAGTATGCAGCATGCTTTCCTCTGGAGGGCCCACGCTGAGACGCGGGAACAGACTGGCCCCTTGGGTCCCTGGTGGTGTCGATGAGTCTGGCCCCAGTTCTTTAAGGAAACGTGTTGCTTTTTTTCCCCACCCCCAAAGGTCTCTGATCCCACTGGGAAAAAGTTGTTGGCTAATGTCCCTGTACGATCTTTCTCCTCTCTGTGGTCAGCAGCTCCTCCCTGTCCCCCGACACTGTGAGGGATGTGGGTGCCCCAAGTGTAAAACCGGTATAACCCCATGCAAAGGCTTGCCATTCTTCCGGGATAGATGGTGATCCGTGGGGGTTTGCGGGGTTGTGGGCGTTGTTGGCTGCAGTGATCAGGCCTCTCTCGGCTGGGCATCCAGCTGTAGCAAGGGGTTTTCTTTTTGATTTTGACCCATTTGTCTTGCATGACCCCGGTTTTAGAACAGTTAAGACCATGTAAAAATTTTTGGCGGGTTACGCTGCAAATACACGATATTCCGTGTGTTGGGGGAGCAAGGCGCAGAGCCACTGCAATACGAAGGGTCTTGGGGCCAGGCGTTTCCCATGGCCGAAATGGGGAAATGTTTGGAGGGGAAATCCCCAAATGATGTGCACTCACAGCTAGGGACGGGGGTCCCCTGTCTGATGTTGGCCCGAGCAATTTTGGGAAGTATCTTTTTAGCGTGGGGCCCTCCCCGCTTTACTGTTTGTAGGGCCCGTTCTTCCCTAGGTTTTGGTGTTGGACAGCAAAAGTCTCCCATTCAGTGATGGCACTGGTGTAGCTAGGGGCCTGTATTCCTGCTGAATCACTGAGGTTGTCTGGAAGAATTTGTTTTTTTAGCTCATTTGATGCTATGGGAAAAGATAAAAAGGCTGGTAGGGCAACTGGGAGGATTTTGGGACCCCAGCCCCCCCAAATCTGACTGGGAAATGAGGCTTAAAAAACTGTCCATCTTCGGGGAAAAATTCAATACACTTTCTAGCATGGGCTTGAGGAGAGAGCGTATTCCTCGAGTTTCGGGCGTTGAAAGGGTGGGGGGCATCTCAGGAAATATGTAAGTTTTGGGATTGACAGGCACCTGGTGAGTAGGTAGAAGGCATCATGTGTATCGATGTCTTTCATCCCACCTTCCATCGTCCGAGGGCGGAGATTTTTTTTCCCGGACCAGATCGTGGTTGGGCCCCAAAAGGAGCACCAAGGAGAGTGCTGTTGGCTGGATCGGGTTGCCCCGGAAAAAAGCCCTAATGTCCAGGATCATCTGTGGATTGGTGGAAACTATCTCACATTTGGTGGGGGTTTAAAAAAAAAGGCCCAGGCACCTACCATATCTTTAATTTTCCTGATGTCTCCTAAAAGATTGTGCAGTGCCCTAGGGGCCCTCATCCAAGAACCAGATATTGAGCCACTGGACAATGCTTCTGTACATCCTTGATGAAAACAGAATAGAAAGGGAGCAAGAGGGTCCCCTTTGCACCCTCACAGAGTCAATTTCATGGTCCCCCAAAAAAAAGTTTAGAAGCCCCACTGTAACACGATTCTTGAAGGGGTGAGGGGAAGGAAAGTGCCTAAATAAAACTTGCTATTTTTGGGAATAGCAACGCTCTTCTTGCCAAATAAGACAAAGAAAAAATTTTTGTACCATTGATATACCTTTGAAGAGTTTCACTCCTTGACGGCCTGACCATGGGCCAGGCTCGTCTGGGCTTCCTGGTCAACCAGGTGTTGTGAAGACACGCTGCCCCCCATATTCATCACAGCCTGTTATTGGACCTGGTGAAAAATGTCCGTTTCCTCTTTAAGACTTCTACACTTGTTCCAGCCGTGTTTCGGATATCTTCTGGTAAGATGTTGAATAGTCTGGGACCCCCGGGTGTTGATACAGTGCTCCCTTATTGTCCCCCCCGCACCCCCGCTCCTCACTGGGTTTATTTACAATTCCTCCCCTATCTCTACTCTAGTATTTTTATGGCATTAGATTTGGGACCAGGCCCTCAGTCCCAGGAAATTATCATGTATCTCTCCCCCCTCCAATGAGTGCATGTTCAAACTTGAAGGCGTTAAAATTTAGATGTTTTAATGGCTCAATGTGAGCCGTAAACGATCTCTGTTTGTTCCAGCTCTGTATTTCTCCCCCCGAACGGGCCCAGCACTAGCATATTCGGAGGGGCACAGCGATTTGAAGAGTGTCACCATCGGGATTATTTTCCTTGTTTTGAAAGTTCTCAATACCCCCCCCGTCATTTTCCTGGCTGTTGAGATCTTTGTCTTGTTATGGTTTTTAAAAAGACCCTTTGCATAATTTTTCCCCAAGTCCTTTACGTTTTCCTTTCGTTCTTGTGGTGCCCCTCTTGAGTTTTGTATATAGTGTTCCTTTGAGTTCTTCATTCTTTCCATACCTAAACTAAAACTTATCACTATTGCTCATGTTGTTCTCCACTGTCCACTGGAAACCCTGCTTATGTTTCCGAATTTGCAATAATTTCGCAAAAAAAAATTCTGAAACCCAACGAAAAAAAAAAAATTTCTTGTGTTTATTATTAAATTACTGTAAACTTATCTAAAAAATATTTAGTTGGGTTTTGATAAATTAAATTGCGCTTGTTATAATGTTTTCTAAATTCTTTTGGACAAATTATTAATTTTTTTCATTAACATATATGAAAAAATATATCTTTAAACATATAAGAATTTTTAGAAAGGACTTAATTTTAAATGAGTTCTTCTAAAAAAGTTTTCTTATTGGCACGATATATATATATATATATATATATATATATATATATATATATATATATATATATATATATATATATAAAAGAGAAGAGAAGAGAGAGAGAAAAAATGCACGCACGCACACACACACACACACACAACCCCCAATGCAACCAAACATTCTAACCCAAAACACATGCCATACCCAAATGCTCCCCCCCACCTCATTACAAACCCCCACCTTCCCCCAAACCACCCATAGTTCCTGATCAGGACCCCCTTTCCCAAACCCCCAACGTCCCCCCCAGACTAAGTTTTAAAAAAGGGTTAAAGGTTTTTAAAAATCGGGGAGGGGCATAAAAGAAAAAGGGAAAACATCCCCAGACATAATAGCACTACAGAAACAAAACTCCCGGGATAACAGATGCAATCTTTCCCCCCGGAAACAAACCCTCGGGAAAAGATAGAGGGAGCAGAGGGAGGAGAAGTTGAACTGCTCTTAAGAACCGGTGGGGATTTGAGGAAGTGGAAGGAATGGATAAATGGGCAAAAGGGGACTACATAGTAGGAACAACCCAGTCTGAGGGCCATAAGGTGGTTGATGTAATGTACAACCCCCCCAAGAACTGCAGAAGGCCAAGAAAAAGAATGCGCGAGGCCAGAGCAATGGTAGACCCCTGCCGAGGTAGCCAGAAGACCCAAAGGGGGAGAGCAAATTTACTAGTTATGGTGATTTCAACCCTGAGTTGTTTGGGGAAAACCTGGAGCCCCTATGGAAGTTCTGAATCATGGAAGCCAAGATGATGGATGGGGTACTGGAAACCTCATGCATCAACTTTTAAGACACTACCAGAGAGGGGGGTGAGGACGACCCAGCAAGACTGGACCTAGTATTCACCTTGATATTTCGGACATCTGGGATATCACGCAAAAGGCCCCCTTTGGGAGCTAGTGATCATGTGGTTCTGTGTTTTGATTATATAGTTGAGCTACAAGGGAGGGGGGGCAGAATTTGCGGAAAATCGAAACTAAAAGGGGACTACACAGGCATGGGAACTTCCTACAAGACGTTCAGAGGGAGAGAGAATTCAGGAAAACCAGAAAAAGAAATGATGGACTATTGGACAACAAAATGCAAGGAGACAGAGGAGGGTTTGTCCCCAAGGGCAAAAGGGGAAAGCCCAGAACGGCCCTTTGGTTTCCCCCAAAGGGTTTGGGAAAGGCAAAACTAAGTCCCTGAGAATGGAAAAGAAGAAGACAAAGGCCCCCAAAAAATAAAGGTTAAAAGGCCAGAAACAAATATGCACAGGTAAAAAGGGGACTAAAAGGACAATACAAAAATGACATAGCATCAAAAGTCAAGTCTGACCCGAAGCTGCTGTATAGGGGGAAAACAACAGTCAAGGACCAGGTAATCGGGCTGAGGGGAAGGTCGGGATTTCCCGAAACGACCAAGAGGTATGTGAGGAGCTCAACATGAGATTTAAAAGTATTTACAGGGAGACAGGAAGGACTCCGGGAATTCAGAATAGGAAGATACACCAACAAGTGCTGGATGAAATACAACGGAGGAGGTGAAGAAGCTGCTATGTGAACTCGATACCAAAAAAGCGGGGGGCCCGGACAACATTTCTCCGTGGGTCCTTAGAGGGGGACAGAGATGTTGTGTGTGACAACAAAAATCTTCAACACATCCATTAAACTGGGGAACTACCTGAGGTGTGGAAAATGGCAATTTTAGTCCCCAATTTTTTAAAAAAGGGACGCAAGGCATTAAACTACAGACCTGTGTCACTGACGGTTTGTATGCAAAATCAGGAAGATCATCAGGAGGAGAGTGGTGGAGCACCTAGAAAAAACACAAGCTTTTAAACGACAACCAGCACGGTTTCAGGGAAGGAAAAACCCGTGTCACAAACCTACTGGAGTTTTATGACAAGGTAACAGAAGTAAGACACGAAAAAAGGGGTGGGTAGACTGCATTTTCTTTGGGCTGCAAAAAGCGTTGAAAAGTTCCTCCGGGTTAAGAAAAACTAGAGGGGCAGGCACACGTAACAGGAAAGGCACTGCAATGGGTCAGAGAATACCAGGAGGCAAAACGGTCATGGTACGTGACGAGGTGTCAAGTGGGGGCCCGTGACAGGGGGGTTTCCCCAGGGCAGTCCTAGGACCTGTGCTGTTTTTTGGGATATGTGAATACATAACGGAAGGGATAGACTCGAAGTGTTCCTGTTTGCAGATGAAAGAAGTTAATGAGAAGAATTAAATCAGTCGAGGATCAGGTAGGGCACAAAAGAACTAGACAGGCTACAAACCTGGTCCAGTAACTGGGCCCCTTTAATTTTAAACCCGCCAAATGTAAAAACATGAAGATCGGGGGAAAGGGAAAAGAAGAAAATATATCTGGTGGGCCAAAAACTGCAAACCTCACTCAAGGAAAAAAAATCTTTGGGGTGAGTTAAAACCCACACATCTCCCGAGGGCCCCATCAATCAGATAACTGCTGCAGCATCGGGCGCTGGCAAAACCCAAGAATAGCATTCCAATACCCACTAAGAATCGTACAAGACTCTGACACCATATACGTCAGGCCCATACTGGAGATCGCGCCAGTTTTGGGAACCCCCACCTGGAAATGTCCTTTGAAGAAAGGTTAAGGAAATCGGCCGACGGCGCTGGGGACAGGATTAAAAAGACATGATAACGACGATAAAATACTGCGAGGAATTGACAAGGTGGACAAAAACAGGATGTTCCAGAGATGGGGCACAGAAACAAGGGGGGACAATTGGAAATGAAGACTCAGATGAGTCAAAGAGATGTTATGAAGTATTTCTTTAGTCATAGAGTTGTCAGAAAGTGGAATAGTCTGTCAAGTGGCGTATTGGGGGGGAACCATAATTTTAAGACGAGGTTTGATAAAGCTCATGGGCAGGGAGAGAGAGGACCTAGTACGATCAGTGAAGGGCGGGGGCCCGGAGCTATAATCAACCCTGCAACCACAAATAGGGAGAACACACACACACACACAGAATTTTTTCAGTCACAGAGTGGTGGAAGTGGAATAGTTTGGGAAATATAGTGGAGGCAGGATCCATTCATAGCTTTTAAAAAAGGGATGATAAAGCTCATGGTGCGGAAGAGTGACCCAGTAGAGGCCAGTGAAGGGCGGGGGCCCGGAGCTATAACCGACCCCCCGCAACCACAACTAGGTGAGTACACACACACACACAGACTGTAAACCTCACCAAGGAAAAAAATCTTGGGGTGAGTATAATACCAGCACATCTCCTGAACCAAACAATCAGATAACTGCTGCAGCATACGGGGGGCTGGCAAACCCAAGAATAGCGTTCCAAACCTCACTAAGGAACGTTCAAGACTATGTACACCATATGTCAGGGCCCCTACTGGAGATGCAGCACCAGTTTTGAACCCACAACTGGTCAACCCTCAAAAAATTAGAGAAAAAGGTTTCAAAAAGACTAGTCCCAGAGCTAAGGGGGTTGTCCTACTAAGAAAGGTTACGGGGAAAACGGCCCGACGACACTAGAGGACAGGAGGGTTAGGGGGACGCGAAAAAAAAA
>WNWK01059817.1:0-10092 GCA_009830355.1 Cherax destructor
CACTGTGTTGGTCCCTGCCGTGTATCAAAATAATTTAAGATAACATTTTGACCATATTTCATATGAAGCTTCATTATAGAGGCCCATTATGGTAATTTTTTTGGTTGATATTCCACATTTATCAATTTTTTTACCAAGAAAAATTAAATGTCAGATCATATGAGAATTCTCATGATACGTATTTACATGGTAAGTTAAGCTAAAGGCCAGACTGAGATAATTTAAAAAAAAAAAGCAGTTCTGTTCATAAGTGATAGAGAATATGACTGTGGAACATGCTTTTTTAGAAGAACTACATACAGTGGAACCGAGTAAGTAAAAACTTCATTCAAGCCTGCTCAAGTGCCATTACCGAGCAATTTACTCCCTTAAGAAATAATGTCACGTAGGTTAGTCTATTTCAGACCCCAAAATACACTTCCACAAGCACTTACAATATTATACCTACATATTGTACGATTTCCGGGGTGTTCGTTACTCGGGGTTCCACTGTATTACACTTTAGAGAGCACAAGGCACTTTTGTAAATCAAGACTGCATATTACAGTACTACTCCCAATGAAATAAGACCCCAATGGAAATAAAGGACCCCAATGGAAATAAAGGACCCCAGGGAAATAAAGGACCCAATGGAAATAAGTCACTCTGTTTTTTTGGGTTACCCTAGGTTCTCTACAATACTGCTATGTTAAAATTTATGTACAGTGGACCCTTGAACGATCTTAATCCGTTCAGGAGCTAGACCTTTAACGAAAAATCGTTATTCAAAACCTTACTTCCCATAAGAAATAATGTAAATACAATTAATCCGCTCCAGACATCCAAAAATATTCACAAAAAATAATTTTTTTAAAGAATAGCTATAGTTTTACATACAGAAAGCCCCATAAATCTACATACAATATTAAATTTATAAATAAATATTGAAATAAACATTTAAAATAACATTTACTTACCTTTATTGAAGAGACTTGCTGGCATCTGGAAGATAGGAGGAGGACAGAGGAAGGGTTTTGTGTTTGGAAGGGAATCCCCACTCCCTGCCTTCCTGCTACACTCCCTGCCTTCCTGCTACACTCTCTGCATGCCTGTTAAACTCCCTGCATGAATGCTACACTCCCTGCATGAATGCTCACTCCCTCATGCCTGCTACACTCCCTGCATGCCTGCTCACTCCCTGCATCCTGCTACACTCCCTGCCCTGAATGCTACCTCCCTGCCCCTGATGCTACACTCCTGCATGAATGCTACACTCCCTGCATGAATGCTCACTCCCCCGCATGAATCTACCTCCTTGCATGAATGCTACCCCTCATGTGCCCCTCCATCCCTGCCACTCCTGCATCCCTGCTACACTCCTGCATCCCTGCCCCTCCCTGCATCCCTGCTACACTCCCTGCATCCCTGCTACACTCTTTCCCCAGGGCTGGCACTAGGAGCTTTCTTTGGGCCCCAAAGGGGGCTTATTTAGCAGTTGCAAGCACTAAAAACAATGGAATAATGACAAAATGTATGGTATGAATGCGTGGGGGGCAGTCACTCGCTGGTAAACAATGGCACACTGGCCTCAATGTGGTGTTTGTGCCCAGGCGGCTGGGAGGCCACGAGGACACGTTTCAGACGACCGCCTATTTTTAAGCCAATGGACTATTATCAAGCCAATATTTTGCCGAAAAAAGTGGCCTATTTTCAAATTTGCCTATATTCAAGGGAGCCTATTTTGGGTTTCCCCTGTATGTCATTGATGTCAGCTAGGCCTGTTTTTCCATGTACATGTACTTGTAGTAAATAAAGATATTAAAAAAGTGTAAAATAATTATATTATTTGTAGGTTACATGGAAAAACTGAGAACAAGATTTTTATCATGTAAAGTGCTCTAAAACAGTGAAAAAATTACTACATTTATTAAAAATTAAGAGGGTAATTAAAGATGGTTTAAAGGATCAAGTTTTAATAAAGACTACGTGGACCCCAAAAATTTGGGCCGTAATCCGTTCCAGGAGCTGGGCCTAAAATCAACTGCGATTTCTGAACCATTATTTCCCAAAAAAATAATGTAAATAAAATTTAATCCGTTCCAGACACACAAAAATATTCACAAAAATACTTTTTTAAAAAGATTAACTATATTTTTACATACAAAAAACACATAATATCTTTTTTTGAAGAGACTTGCTGGCATCTGGAAGATGGGGAGGAGCGGGGGGGGGACATTTTTTGGGAAAGGGGGAATCCCCTAAAAAAGGACTTCGGAAAAAAGCCCCTTGGGGTTACCCTTCTTTGTCTTTTTGCCACTAGGACCAGCTTGACAGTCACTAGACTCCTGTCGCATAAAATAACTGTCAAGAGTGCTCTGTTTCTGGAGCCTCTTTAACATGTTCCTGAAGTGCAATATGGCTCTGTCCTAACTTGCATGGGGTTTCGTGGAGCTCATTACCTTTGTAACTTGGTCAAATTGTGACCAGATCTGTTCATTACCACTAACTTGTTCCTAAAATTTTTAGCCCAGTCCCGGCCCAAATTATCCTCTTTTTTTTGACTACCACCCAAAAGATGGGTATGGGGTGCATAATAAGATTTTAAAACTAACAAACACTAAACTTGTTGCAGAGATGGCATTTCAGCTTCTCAGGTGAAATTGTTCAATGAAACTTGCACCTCTTTCCCAAATTGAACAAATTTCCTTAATCTCTGAAAAAGGCACCCCCAGTCTATGTTCCTCATTCTAGTAGTAGTAAAGAAAAGAAAAGTAAATTTTATTTCATTGCAGATTACATGGTATTGGTAGTTACAATGTAAATTGAGTGCAAGGAGAGCCACTGACATGCCATGGCATTAGGGGCAGCAATCTAGAAACCCCAAAGACTATGTACTTAATATTAGAGCAATTTATTGATTTTATTCTAGTTAAAAATTGTTTTCAAATTACAATATGATGAAATTTTACTTTAAAAAATTATTAAATGATGATATTAGATTGTTACAGGTGTTTAGATTCTCAATGGTAATATGGAATTGAATTATCTTAAGGAAAATAACATTGAGCAGCATTCATAACTTATTTTTCTCCAATTCCCCCAGTTTGATGGTGTTCCTCCTTTCTTTACCACGGGGGTGCCACAAAAAGCTTCTTTGGACCCTTGGTATTTTTTCCCCCAATTACAACCCTTAAACCAATAAACACAATAAATTTATTGTGGTTTTTTGAATGAGCATACTGGGTAATGTTCACTCAAGGTAAAAAAGCTAGACTGGCTCACGATGCGTGCCAGCGGCGCGGAAGCACAGGGCAGGTGGACAGGTCGGGTGCGGGCAGATTGTGGAAAAAATTGGGTAAAAAAGCGATCGAAAATGAGCGGGCGTAATCAGACCCGGCCGATTTGCGGGGTCCCTGTATTTGGAACTTTAGTATCTTAGGGCATCTGGAGCAAATTTTTTGTTGCCTACTTTAAGGTGAATAAGACGGTACTGCCCCAGTAGATGCATGCATAAAGGAAGTATCTTAGAGAGTTATAAAATGTGATAAGGTAACCATCTACACCATGCACTATTAGTATTATGTCTTTAAAAAAAGTTGCAATATTTTAGTGGCTAATAAGATAAAAGATAAGATTTCTTGGATTTTTAACCCCCGGGGGGTTAACCCAGGAAAACCCCAAAAAAAAAAGTGCGTCATGGGGACTGTTTTTTTGTTTTTTTCCCCCCCCAAAAAAAAAAAAAAACGCTAAATTTTTCCAAATTCCAATTCCCCCTTTACCGGGCCTTTTTAAAAAAAAAAATTAAGGGAAAAAATCAAAAAAAATTGTATTATTGAAGAACCCCCCAAAAACTCCAAACAAAAAAAAAAGGGGGTGAAATTTATAAAAAAAAGGGACCCCCTGGGGGGGGAAACCCTTTTTTAAATTTTCGGGGGCAATTTCCCTTAGGGAAATTTAATGGGGAATGGGGCGGAAAAACCCCAACCCCCCAATTCAAATTTTTTTCAAAGGGGGCAAGAAATGAACCCCCTTACCCCTTTTCTACCATGGGGGAAAAATTAAAAAAAACTTAAATCATTTTCCTTTCTTAAAAACCAAAAAAATAGGGAAAAAGGGGAAAATCTTAGCGGGGGGTTAAAAAATTCCCAAAAAAAAAGGGGGGGCTCAAAAACCCCCCCCCCCTTTCCACAGAATTTTCACAAAATTTAGCATTCTGGGGGTTACACAGGGGGAAGTTGCTTTTCAAAATTAACAGCAGGGGGGGCTTTTCAGCAAACTTATCAATTAGCTTCACGGGGATGTACATTATGCGGGGATTCTATCAGGGAGTTACTTTATTAATTCTCAATGAATTTCATGCAGGGAGGTGTTTCACGGGGTGTAATTATGCAATTAATTATGCGGGGGATTTAGATTCATGCAATTACATTCTCAATGTACTTCATGCAGGATTAGCAAAAGGGGGAGGAGCATTCCGGGGGTTAATTCAGCAGGGAGGTAGATTCATGCAAGTGTACATTCAGGGGGGATGTACATTCATGGGGGGACATTCATAAGTCTTCAAAGAAAAGGCCATAAACCCCAAAAAAAACGGTCCGAGTCCTCAAGGAAGTGTCCTGGGGCCCTCCTATTCCTCATTTAATAAATGACCTACCAAATGCATCACAAAACTCAAACCCCTTTTTTTGCAGATGACACAACAATTCTTCTCTCACCCAAATCCAGTTTTCTGGCCAACACTGTTAACCCTATTCAGAAAATATCAATATGGATGGGTAACAAGCTTACCCCAATACTGACAAGACCTACTTCTACAGTTTGGAAGCAAAGCCACAAATGTTCCACTTAACATAACATAATGGTAAACCCCTCACAAGTCACAGAGGGGAAAAATTTTGGAATCCCCCTTGACGTAGCCTTAAATTCCAAACACATATACAAAAATTTCAAAAAAAATCTTGGGTAGGCATATTATCAAAGATACGCTATTATGTACCTCAATCGCTCTCCTTGCACTATATATTCTTATCTACCCTATCTCACCTATGGAATCTGTGCATGGGGGTCAACAACGTTAAATCACCAGACCACTCATAACACAACAAAAGGCCCCAGTCAGAATGATAAAAATTCCCCTCTAGACAGCATACTCCCCCAATATTCAAAAGTCTCAAACTACTGTAAAGAACATTCTCTTTCTTTTATAAATTTTTTAAAAATTTATCAATTAACCCCCTTCCCAAAAATCTCCCACCAACTTGGACCCCTGACCACAACACAAGACACAGATCACTTTTTTATATACCCCGTGTTCATATCAACCTTTTAAAAAATTTTATGCCCTAAAAGGGCCCCAGAATCTGGTTTTCCCGTAAATATTAAAATAATCGTCAAAAAAATTTAAAACTCAACTCAAAAACCTACTCACCCAAAACTAAATATCATACTATAAACTACTTTGAAAAATGCTCATTGTTACTTTCCCATCGATAATCTCAATTTTTAATAATATGTTACTATTATTTCCCCCTTCATTATAAGTTAATGTCAAAATGCTCAATTTATTTTCCTTAAGATAATCTCAATTCCATATTATTTAAAATCTTAACACCTGAACAATCTAATATCAAAATATTATAAAAATTTAAACAGTAAAATTTCATCATATTGTAAATTTTTAAAATAATTTTAAAAAGAATAAATAATAAATTTCTCTAATATTAAGTACATAGTTTTTAAAGGGCTAGAATAAGCTGCCCTAATGCCATATGTCAGTGGGTCTCCTTGCCCCAATTTACATTGTAACTACCCTCCCCTGTAATCTGCAAGTAAAAATTTTTTTGTTTGTTTGTTTGTTTAATCTTGTCCCCAGGATGCGACCCCCACCAGTCGACTAACTCCCAGGTACTTTTTTGGTGCTAGGTGAACATGACAACAGGGTGGCTCTGTTGGGAAAATTTTATTTGGCCTGCTCTGATTCATGAAAATACATGCTTCTAAAATTTGCAAATAGAATATCAAGGAAAAAAAATAAAAATGTAGGAAAAATTAAAAAGATAGACAATGTATGAAAGATTCTTCAGAGTAAAAAAAATAAATGGGGAGAGATGAAATGGATGGAAAACATCACCTAAAAGGGTTTCCCCTCTGAATTGAATTATTTGAGTAATATCAAGGGTAGCAGTGGCAGGTTCGACCAAGCATGAACCCTATACTACAAATAAAGTGCTAATCTAAAAAACTAGCTATGTGAAAATTAAAATGTGGTAAGTCTTAGATAACGTAAGTAGCAATGCTCGATGAAATTCTCAAATTTTAAAACTATTTTTTTTAAAAACAGGGACATACATTTTACATTCAATGATGAAAAAAGAATTATGTTTACATATTTTATACTTCGTAAACTAATAAAAAAAGTAGTTCATTCTATTAATATACAGATGATTACCGATTTATATTCTTAGTCCTTTTATGACTCAAAATTAAATTCTGTATGTATTTCGTATATTCATTCAAACTATAAATTCTTTAGGTTTTTTTATCCGGATTTAATGCTAATGAAAGGGGTCTTGATCAAGAAATTAGACTTATTAGATTTTCCCCATGAATTGGTCCTTTTAATTTACATGTCACCTCTTGTTCAAAGCTGGCTCACCTTCCCAAAATGAGGTGGGTTGCCTGGGTGAGTGAAAATTTATGGACAAAAACCCCTTTTTTTGCCTAAATGGAAAGGATATTTCCTATTAAAATTTTCAGCACTGTTAAACCAAACAGGTTTAGGACTTCTCATAAAAAAATTGTCCCACTTGAATTGTTTCAGTATATGTACAGTAAAACCTTGATAAATGGACCTCTATAAAGTGGTTACCAGATAAAAAGGAAAAAAAAAATGTCCCGACAAAATCTGAACATATCCATAATGGAAAATCTAATAAAAATACCGTGCAGCAGACCAAATCTACTATATGTGGCTGTTGGTCAATACTATCAATAAAGTGAACCAAGTCTGATTAATCACAAGTTTGTATGGTCCGACCTCATCCCGGGGCCCCAAACCCTTTTTATTATTCCTGGGCAGTTTGTGTCAGTTTGGTTTTGTCAGTTTATTTTTGTGCTCCCTACCCTCATTTCATTTTCCCAATTTTTCCTGGTTTTTTAGTGTTTTCTATTACTTTATTAAAGTACAGTGGACCCTGGTTTTTGTTACCTCCCAAACTCGAACAATTTTGTAAGTGTATTTTCGAAGTGCTTTTGTAAATGTATTTTTGGGGGGCTGAAATATAATCTAATTTACATTTGTCATTAGGGGAAAAAATTCAGGTAACGGCATAAACAGTATTCTGGAAAAATTTTCAACGCCCAGGTCCCCTGTACTCTTTACAGGGGTTTTTAACAATGGTCTCAAAACAAATGGTGAGAAGCAGCGTGTGATGACTATTAAATAGATGGTTTCTCCCCCTCTTGTGACTCAAAACAAGTTAGCGGGTCCCCCTACACCCGGCAATATTTCCAGTGGTTCCACATCTTGTGCTCAGAACAAATTAGCTGGGGTCACCCACACCCAAAAGGGAATACTGTACCAGTGGTCTCCCCACATCTTGTGACTCAGAAAAAGTTAGCTGGGGTCACCACTAAACCCCAAAGGGAATACTGTGTTCTCCCCAAAATCTTGTGACTCAGAACAAGTTAGCTGGGGTCACCACTACACCCGGAAAACTGTACCAGTGGTCTCCCACACATCTTGTGACTCAGAAAAAGTTAGCTGGGTCACCACTAAAACCCAAAAGGGAATCTGTCCAGAAAAGTTAAAAAAATTTGTCATTCTAACTTTTCTTTTCAGGGACAGCTTACCTAAGAACTGTACAGTAGAACCCCCCTTCCACTGATTTGGTATCCGCGGTTTCAGTTATCTATGGTTTACCATGGCCTGAAAAGACCCCTTTAAAACCCTTTTACTGTCGGAGGCCCCATTCTGAAAATGTCATTCTTTTCGGAAAATTTTGGAAAAAAAAAAAATTTTTTTTCTTATGAAATGATAGAGAATCTTTTCCCGATTGTAATGACCCAAAAGTATGAAATTTGATTGAAAACTTACGGAATTAGCTCTCGCAAAGTTACGTTCATGATATTACGCTGGGGTTTTTCAGACTTTGAAACCCCAATTTAGGCCAATTCCATTGGGACAGTCGACCCAAAATCATAGCTATTTCTTTAGAACTCCATTTGTTCTTTTTTGAGTACAAGAAATCACCAATTTACCGTTTTAACTACCCAATAAAATGGTCAGAAAATGGAATTTTGCCAATTTTATCAAAATAAAAAAAATGTCAATTTCAAAATAGGGTCCCGAATAAACAATGCAGACATCCCCAGCACTAAAAAAAGATGTTATCTGTTCATTAGTTTCTTTAGGCCCCTCATACATTACTCTTGCTTTCTATTTGATTTTTTTTTTCATCAAAAATAGAAGATTTATTGTTATGCAAACTATTGCATTTTGAAAAACTGTATAAATAATATCTTGCACTTGTGAAAAATTAACTCACCAGTTGATTTTATTGGACGCATGGTGTGTTTTTTTACGAACATTGGCAAAAAAACGGGAAAATTTCCGCTACTTTGGCTCAATTTCAAGATCGTTTAAAACATGAAACTAATCAAAATCATCTCTATTCCCTTTAAAATGTTTCCCATTCTATCAAATGAGACCATGAAAAAAAATACAACCATAAATACTATCGAAAATACACCTCAAAAGGGGGGTTTTAATTAAAAAAAAAGGTCAGTTTTTTTTTCATTATGTACTGCTTGCTGCAGGATTTTTATACTGCGCACACTGACCACACAGACCCATTCTCTCCCTGTGGGCTACCAGCTTTCTCCTGCTTTATTTGAGGCCTAAATTTTGGGGTTAAAACGTCCCAAACATTGGCTCGTAAGACGTATATATATCGAAACAGTCAAAGGGGTTTAAATTTTGTAATACTGGCAGTATAAAATTTAAAGTGTAATAGTTTTTGTGACATAAAAAAGATGTACAATGGGTTATGAGATTCAAAGGTGTCATCCAAAAGCCCCTAAAATTTCAGAGCATTGTGGGCAGACAAAATTAACTTAAAAAACTAAATGGTAAAATTATAGTAAACAATTTACAATATAAGTATAGTTGAGTATTTAAACTATGAAATTTAACATACTATTTTTTAAACATAATAGTTTTATAATTTTGGATCATTACAGTTTTGGAATTATCAAAGTACAAACGAAATGAATCTTTAAAGGTTTTCCTGATTTTATTTTAAAAATATAAAGTATTTAGGACACTTAGTAAAATAAAATAATCTCATAACCTCCTTCTCTTAGGAGGGGGTGCACACTATATAGTCCTTTACTTTCACTCTATATAAGCCCCAAAATTACATTTGTCTTTACAGTCTTAATATAATAATACGTAAAGAGGATATATAAAACACTTCCTCTGAATTACAACTCTTCACAATGTCAATAACGTCAATGTCAATAAAGAGTTAGAGTTTATCACTAGACTTAAGCAGAAATCACTACACTGAAGGTCACTATCACTGTTTCCATACGAGTCACAACGCTAGTGATCCATAGTTCCCAAGTCTATTCTCTAGATAGAACTTGAGGAAATAAAAAAGCCTCTGAAGATATGCTCACCATCCCAAAAGGGGAGAGAACTGAAGAGTCTCTGGTGTTTTGCTTTCCCCACCAGGGTGAGAGAACTGAAGAGTCTCTGTGATGCTTTCCACACAGGGAGGTGGGGCTGGGAATGCTCCCACCTGGGGGAAAAACTCAGTTTGGAGAACCTCAGAGGGTAAACTCACCATACCAAGGGTGAGAGAGAACTGAAGAGTCTCGGAGAGCCTCTGAGGGTATGCTCAACGTACCAAAGGTGAGAGAGAACTGAGAGTCTTCTATGGTATGCTCACCGTACCAGGGGTGAGAGAGAACTCAGTTTGGAGAACCTCAGAGGGTAAGCTCACCATACCAAGGGTGAGAGAGAAATGAAGAGCCTCTGAGGGTATGCTCACCCACCAGGGTGGGGAGAACTGACCGAGTAGAGCGCCTAGGTTTGACCTCTACTCGGGG
>WNWK01059818.1:0-10092 GCA_009830355.1 Cherax destructor
TATGATTAAATAATAATGATTTGTATAATAATAATAATATTTATTATTATTACTATTATTATTATTATAAATATTATTATTACAATTATGTTATTATTATTATTATTATTATTATTATTGTTATTATTATTATTATTATTATTATAATAATTATTATTATTATTATTATTATTATTATTAATTATTATTATTATTATTATTATTATTATTATTATTATTATTATTATTATTATTATTATTATAATTATTATTATTATTATTATTATTATTATTATTATTATTATTATTATTATTATTATTATTATTATTATTATTATTATTATTATTATTATTAATAACCCGTAAAGGGTTAAACACCACCAGGTAAAATGGAGATAATCATATTTGATCAATGGAAGGAAAAAGACGTCATCAAGGTACACCCCCCCTCTAACATGGAAGGGAACCAAACAAGTACACTCCCTCCTTAACATGGAGGAGGGCCGCATCAAGGTACACTCCCTCCCTAAAACATGGAAGAGGAGCCCGTCATCAAGGTACACTCCCTCCCTCTAACATGGAGGAGGACCGTCATCAGGTACACTCCCTCCCCAACATGGAAAGGCCCGTCATAAAGGTACACTCGCTCCTCTAACATGGAGGAGGAGCCCGTCATCAAGGTACCCAATCCCTCAACATGGAAGAGGGCCCGTCATCAAGGTACACCCCCTCTAACATGGAGGAGGACCCCGTCATCAAGGTACACTAACCCCTCTAACATGGAAGAGGGCATCAACAAGGCCTCCTCCCTCTAACATGGAGGGGAGGAGCCTCATCAAGGTACACTCCCCCTCTAACTGGAAGAGGGCCTTCATCAGGTACCCCTCCCTCTAACATGGAGGAGGAGCCCGTCATCAAGGTACACTCACTCCCTCTAACATGGAAGAGGAGCCCGTCATCAAGGTACACTCGCTCCCTCTAACATGGAAGAGGAGCCCGTCATCAAGGTACACTCACTCCCTCTAACATGGAGGAGGAGCCCGTCATCAAGGTACACTCAATCCCTCTAACATGGAAGAGGAGCACGTCAACAAGGTACACTCGCTCCCTCTAACATGGAGGAGGAGCCCGTCATCAAGGTACACTCGCTCCCTCTAACATGGAAGAGGAGCCCGTCATCAAGGTACACCTCCCTCTAACATGGAGGAGGAGCCCGTCATCAGGATCAAGGTACACTCGCTCCCTCTAACATGGAAAAGGAGCTCGTCATCAAGGTACACTCGCTCCCTCTAACATGGAAGAGGAGCCCGTCATGAGGATCAAGGTACACTCGCTCCATCTAACATGGAAATGGAGCCCGTCATCAAGGTACACTCGCTCCCTCTCACATGGAAGAGGAGCCCTTCATCAGGATCAAGGTACACTCGCTCCCTATAACATTGAAGAGGAGCTCAACATCAGGATCAAGGTACACTCACTCCCTCTAACATGGAAGTGGAGCCCGTCATCAAGGTACACTCACTCCCTTTAACATGGAAGAGGATGTGGAGAAAATTCTCCAAAGGAGGGGGGGTACGCACCCTTACTACCCTTGCTAAGGGTCCCAACCTTTCCACCCTTAGGAAGGGGCCAGACAAGGCGAGTCTGGGTGCATAAACAAAATAACTCAGACCAGATGTACTGACCACAGTGTGTCACGTGGTCTGACCACGTGACACTTAATAGTCTGACTTAATAGACATTTGAGATAAATGTAACTCTTTGCCATAACAGGAAGTTTACAGTAAACTGTTGTATTAGTTTCTACACTTGAATATTACAATCATGTGTTCCAGTGATTGAAATTTAGGGAACACAAACATTTTAATTGCCACTTGTAGCAGTATGTAGCAATTGTTGAACTTGTGCTGACCACAGCGATACAATCCCCACGAGGGACCACGAGGCTGCAAGAAGCTGCACGAGGGGTTAGATTGAATTCGGCCACCGAAAGGAGGGGTCATACGGCGCGATGCGACGTAACTCAACAAAGACATTAGTCCTACGCGTCCGTTATTCTAATTTAATCTCCACTAACGTCGGGAAATAATATAAGAACTCTGTTCCAGCGCGTTTAGTGAATAAAATTGCGGTATATTCAGAAGTGTGGAAGAGGAGCCGTCATCAAGGTACACTCCCTCCATCTAACATGGAAGAAGAGCCCATCATCAAGGTACACTAACTACCACTAACATGGAAGAGGAGCTCGTCATCAGGATCAAGGTACACTCGCTCCCTCTAACATGGAAGATGAGCCCATCATCAAGGTACACTCGCTCCCTCTTACATGGAGGAGGAGCCCGTCATCAAGGTACACTCCCTCTAACATGGAGGAGGAGCCCGTCATCAAGGTACACTCTCTCCCTCTAACATGGAAGAGGAGCCCGTCATCAAGGTACACTCGCTCCCTCTAACATGGAAGAGGAGCCCATCATCAAGGTGCACTCGCTCCCTCTAACATGGAAGAAGAGCTCTTCATCAGGATCAAGGTACACTAACTCTTTCTAACATGGAAGAGGAGATCGTCATCAGGATCAAGGTACATTCACTCCCTCTAACATGGAAGAGGAGCTTATCATCAGGATCAAGGTACACTCACTCCCTCTAACATGGAAGAGGAGCTCGTCATCAAGGTACACTCACTCCCTCTAACATGGAAGAGGAGCTGCGTCATCAGTATCAAGGTACACTCACTCCCTCTAACATGTAAGAGGAGCTCGTCATCAGGATCAAGGTACACTCGCTCTCTCTAAAATCGAAGAGGAGCTCTTCATCAAGGTACTCTCACTGCTTCTAACATGGAAGAGGAGCCCGTCATCAAGGTACACTCGCTCTCTCTAACATGGAAGGGAGCCCGTCATCAAGGTACACTCGCTCCCTCTTACATGGAAGAGGAGCCCATCATCAAGGTACACTCACTCTCTCTAACATGGAAGATGAGCTAATCTTCAGGATCAAGGTACACTCACTCCCTCTAACATGGAAGAGGAGCCCGCCATCAGTATCAAGGTACACTCATTCCCTCTAACACGGAAGAGTAGCCCGTCATCAAGGTACACTCACTCCCTCTAACATGTAGAGAAGCCCGTCATCAGGATCAAGGTACACTCATTCCTGAAACATTGAAGAGGAGCCCGTCATCAGTATCAAGGTACACTCGCTCCCTCTAACATGGAAGACTAGCCCGTCATCAGAATCAAGGTACACTCACTCCCTCTATCATGGAAGAGGAGCTCGTCATCAAGGTACACTCACTCCCTCTAACATGGAAGAGGAGCTCTTCATCAAGGTAAACTCGATCCCTATTACATGGAAGAGAGCCCGTCAAGTAGGATCAGGTACACTTGCTCCTCTAACATGGAAGATGAACCTGTCATCAGGACTGGTGCACTGCCTCCTCTAACATGGAATAGAGCTCGTCATCAGGATCAAGGTACACTCACTCCTTCTGACATAGAAGAAGAGCTCGTCATCAAGGTACACTCGCTTTCTCTAACATGGAAGAGGAGCCCATCATCAAGGTACACTCGCTCTCTATAACATGGAAGAAAAGCCCGTCATCAAGGTATAAACTTGCGCCCTCTAACATGGAAGAGGAGCCCGTCATCAGGATCAAGGTACACTCACTACATCTAACATGGAATGTCGTGTCAGTAATATGAGTACACTTGTGTAGTGTATTAGAATCATTTTAGCTTTACATAGCCAGTCCCTTTGCGTGTGATGTCACAATACCCGCTCATGTGAGAGGCGTCCCACCGGGCATCGGCCTCACTTCGCCTTAGACCTACTACTGGACAGGAGGTGGCTGGGTTACTATTCTTCTCTCACGTAATATATCTACTTCATCATCCATGCGTTTACTTCCAACCATATTTACCTCTCCCAATACCCACACGACAAGTGGTGGGCAGCAGTGGGCACGTAAATCTTATCTATTATGGAGATAAAGGGAGATAGAATTCTACAAAGCCAGTAGACACCGTGTGTGCCAGTGTGTCGGTCTACCCAGCTACCAACTTAAGAAGTGATTCGCCAACCAGTCTACAATATCTATTAGCTAGCTAATGTTTTATCTCTTATTTTCTAAAAGCCTACGAGAGGTAGACCCGGGTTTTGCAAATTAAGGTCGAGATAACCCAGTTGTGAGGGGAGAGTACCTGTGCCCAAGCCACCCATCAGTTACGTCAGCCTAGGCTTAAGCCAGCCTCTACCCTGCTGAGCTAATTGTTACAAGATTCCAAGCCAGTCAACCTGTGTGAAAGGTCTAAACTAAGCCGCAAGCCACCCCAGCTGTCTGAGAAGTAAGCCACGTGAGTTCACGCATTTATACCGTCCCTGTGGTATCCTGGGTTATTCAAGCCACCCTGGGTTAAATTCACGTTCTATTTATAAACGGCGTAAGCCACAGGCGCTCAGTCAGCAGCGTGAATAACCCCACCGAATAACCCCACCTCACCCATGCTAAGACAGATGCCGCCATCACCCACATGACTCAGTCACCATCAACACAAAGCATCAAGTGTGGATAATTTCACCCTTAACTGGGTCCTGCAAGCAGTTTATTGCCTACAATCGGGTCGAGCGTCCTGAGTGTGTTTCTTCTGAGCTATTTGTGCCACCTTTATAAAGCCTAGATTCGTAGTTCACCATGTATGCACAATTCTTCAAGATTTCCACGAGTGAGAGTAGCAGTCAGACGAGAACATCCTCCACCACCACCACCCTACTCAACGCTTCACTCAACGTTCTGCAGCCTAGAGACAATTACTGTGTTGTTTTTTCAGATAATCTAGAGATAATTCCGTGTGTTTGAGGTAATTTTGCCAGTTAAAGAAATTTTGAGTTATCCTGGGATTGTGACCTTATCCTAGAAAGTGTTATATGTTAAATTAAATACTTGTATTAATTTTTTTTTGAAGTTACTAGTATCGTTTCTTGTTAATTATTGTGTCACATTTTCTGTGAATTTTGTTGTGTTACCAAGTATGCAGTAAGTAAAGTTTTGTTATTATTGTTTTGTCTACTTGTTCCAATATTCCACCAAGTAGTGATTTTTACAAGAATGTTTTTTTTTTCCTCCAGCATTGCCCCTGTGTTTTTCTTATTAATTTTTGTGTTCCACCAAGTGTTCTATTCCAGAGTTATCATTTAATCATTTACCCTTGTTTGTTAATGTTAATTGTGTAATTAATTTTTGCTTGCTCCAGTAAATACATAAATTGTTTTTCTCCTCTCCAAGTAATTTTTTTTTTTAACCGTTTCCCAGTAATGTCCTGCTAATTCTTATGTGTTGCAGTCAGTGTTATTCTTCCCGTTGAACTCAATATTGTTCTCTGTACTTGTTTAATTAATACAGTGCTAATGTGCCTTTATTTTACAGACTAATCCCATAATTTTTGTTGAAGATCTCAATTCCTTCTGATAAGAATAAGGAAATTGTCTTTATGAAACTAAGTCAAACAGTTACGTGTCTTTGATGTTATTGCACCCCAGCTCTTGTAAGTGTTCATTTTTCCTTTGTTAATTAGTCTCTTCATTAATTTTTTTTTCTTGTCAATAATTTTAATTTGTTTTCAAGTGTTGTTGAACAAATTCACTCTTAAGTTTGATTAAAGTCAGTGTTCTTAGTGATTTGTTTTAGTAACTGTTTCATTGAGTTACCTTGCTTTGCTTGCAATTAAGAGTAAGAGTGTTCAAACTAATTCATTTCTAAAATCTTTGTTTTGTGTGCTAATAATTTTCCCCAGTATAATTTTAACTATTGAAAAAATTCTGAAACTGATTTTGTATAATTTAACTTTCACAGTATTCACTTTTGCTTTAATCAATTTTTATTGTGTTTACTTAAATGTTCAAGTAACTGTCATTCTCCTAAGAGTAATAAGTAATATTTCAGTGAACTTTCTCAGTGATTCAAGCAGTAAAGTTACTTTAATTTATTGCCAGTGAATAATTTAATTGTTTTGTGCAATTCTCCTTTTTTTAGTGATTTGTTTTATCAGATTGTTGCTCTTGCTATAACCATAATTGAATTTTTATTTAATCAATTGTGTATTTAATTCTTTTTTAATGTGTTGCAATTTTTATTGATATTTAAAAGAAAAGAAAACTCACCTTGCAGTTACTTCAAGTTAAAGCTAGATTGTTTTTCATTTTTAATGTGTTGAATTTTCTTGCCAAGTCAATTTCCAGTGAGTTATCTTTTCTTTAGTGTTATTGTGCAATCCTCGTTACTTATGCAGAATATTTAAACCATTAACACCAGTTAAGCTATATTGTGCTGTATACTTGCGTTCATTTTGCTTTCATTTAAATTCTCGTTCATTTGCTTGAAGTCATGTCTCTAGTAAATTCAAGTGATAACTATGTGTTTGCTGCCAGCCAAGGCAATGAAGCTCAAGTAAATTCCTGCAATAATACTGTGTGTGCTGCTATTCAGAGTTATAATGATAATGAGTAAGTAAACAGTCCTCATAGTCCTTTAATGACTGAAAGTCAGTCTCTAGCCTTTGAGCAATGTGTTTGTTCTCCCAGCTTGTATCAGAGATTTGCAAGAGTGATGCGGAATGTGAAGTTCAGATTAGTTCTTGTAGATATGTGTTCTATTTGTTAACGTTACCGAGCGGTAAGGAACTAGTAATACTGTCACTCCTGTCTGGAATTCAGCCCCTGCAATATCTTGCATGCAAGATAGCGTTCAGATGCCTAGGGTGCCGGAGGTATCCAGAACAGCCTTGAGTGCTGAGCCTATCCTTGCAATGTCAATAGTTCCAGTAGTAGTTCCTCTCCAGGGGACGCTTTGTTGAAGAAAGACTACTTAAAATGAGTTATTCCATCTCTCGCTGATGCAAAAGCAATTGCAGAAAGCCGTTTCTGTTGCTAGTGTATTCACTAGAGTGCCAGTTGCTGTCCCTTGTGTTCCAGATAGTGATCTTTCCAGTTGACAGTAATTCCTTTGCAGAGTAAAGTGTCCTGTGTCGAGTAATTATTACCTGCAGTAGGAGATAGTGAGAGCCGTTCTCCTTTGCTCATACTTTGTGTTATTGAGCTAACTATTTCAACCGGTGAGAGATCCATCCACTCTACCGAGCCTGTTCATTCCTTCAGTATGAAAGTGATTATAAGTTAATCAACTCCACCAAGTTGTTTATTCCTTCAGTAGGAAAGTGATTATAAGTTAATCAACTCCACCAAGTTGTTCATTCCTTCAGTAGGAAAGTGATTATAAGTTAATCAACTCCACCAAGTTGTTCATTCCTTCAGTAGGAAAGTGATTATAAGTTAATCAACTCCACCAAGTTGTTTATTCCTTCAGTAGGAAAGTGATTATAAGTTAATCAACTCCACCGAGTTTGTTCAATCCAGTTTAGAACTGAATTATTGACTGTGTGTTTTGTAATCAGATTTCCAGTATCTAGTAAGATTTTTGTGTACTCACCTAGTTGTACTCACCTAGTTGTGGTTGCAGGGGTCGATTCAAAGCTCCTGGCCCCGCCTCTTCAACTGGCCGCTACTGGGTCACTCTCCCTTTGCCATGAGCTTTATCATACCTCTGCTTAAAGCTATGTATAGAGCCTGCCTCCACTACATCGCTTCCTAAACTATTCCACTTCCCAACAACTCTGTGACTGAAGAAATACTTCCTAACATCTCTGTGATTCATCTGAGTCTTCAAATTCCATCTGTGTCCCCTTGTTGTTGTGTCCCATCTCTGGAACATTCTGTCTCTGTCCACTTTGTCAATTCCTCTCAGTATCTTATATATTGTTACCATGTCCCCCCTATCTCTCCTGTCCTCCAGTGTCGTCAAGTCGATTTTCCTTAACCTCCCCTCTTAGGACATGCCCCTTAGCTCCGGGACTAGTCTTGTTGCAAACCTTTGCACCTTTGCACTTTCTCGAGCTTCTTCACGTGCTTGGCTAGGTGTGGGTTCCAAACTGTTGCTGCATACTCCAGTATGAGCCTAACGTACACAGTGTACAGGGTCCTGAACGATTCTTTATTAAGATGTCGGAATGCTGTTCTTAGGTTTGCTAGGCGCCCATATGCTGCAGCAGTTATTTCGTTGATGTGCGCCTCAGGAGATGTTCCTGGTGTTATACTCACCCCAAGATCTTTTTCCTTGATTGAGGTTTGCAGTCTCTGGCCCCCCTAGGCTGTACTCCGTTTGTGGTCTTCTTTGCCCTTCCCCAATCTTCATGACTTTGCACTTGGTGGAGTTGAACTCCAGGAGCCAGTTGCTGGACCAGGCTTGCAGCCTGTCCAGATCCCTTTGTAGTTCTGGCTGGTCCTCGTCCGATTGAATTCTTCTGATCATCTGCAAACAGGGACACTTCGGAGTCTATTCCTTCCATCATGTCTTTCACAAATACCAGAAACAGAACTGGTCCCAGGACTGACCCCTGTGGAACCCCGCTCGTCACCGGCGCCCACTCTGACACCTCGCCACGTACCATGACTCGCTGCTGTCTTCCTGACAGGTATTCCCTGATCCAATGTAGTGCCTTCCCTGTTACCCCTGCCTTGTCCTCCAGCTTCTGCACTAATCTCTTGTGTGGAACTGTGTCAAACGCCTTCTTACAATCCAAGAATATGCAATCTACCCACCCCTCTCTCTCTTGCCTTATTGCTGTCACCCTGTCGTAGAACTCCAGTAGGTTTGTGACACAGGATTTCCCGTGTGTTCAAGTTCTCTCCGATTTCTGAGTTTTAACAGTAAGACCGTTTGCTAGCCGAGTCTATCTTTCCTGTTAAAATTTCTTCACTGTAAATATTTATTTTTCCTCAGAAGCCATAGAGTGCATGAATATACATCGATCGATCGATCAAATTTGTAATTTTGTAATTGTAATATATATATAATGCATTATCTCAAGATCCATTTACATTCTCTTAAGAACAATTAACTCAAGAAATGTGATAGTAAGATTAATCTTGATTAGTTCTAAGTTATAATGTGTTTGCTATTGTATAGATTAACCCAGTGCCACCTGTCTGTTCAGCCTATAGAGTTGTCTAGTATGCCAAGATGTCATACGTAACATGGCCGAGATGTCGTGCGAGTAATATGAATACACTTGTGTAGTGTATTAGAATCATCTTAGCTTTACATAGCCAGTCCCTTTGCGTGTGGCGTCACACCGGGCATCGGCCTCACTTCGCCTTAGACCTACGACTGGACAGGAGGTGGCTGGGTTACTATTCCTCTCTCATGTAATATATCAACTTCACCATCCATCCGTGAGTTTACTTCCAACCATATTTACCTCTCCCAATACCCACACGACAGGAAGAGGAGTGCGTCATCAAGGTACACTCACTCTCTCTAACATGGAAGAGGGGGCCTTCATCAGAATCAAGGTAAACTCACTCCCTCTAACATGGAAGAGGAGCTCGTCATCAGGATCAAGGTACACTCGCTCCCTCTAACATAGAAGAGGAGCCCATCTTCAAGGTACACCCGCTCATTCTAACATGGAAGAGGAGCCCATCATCAAGGTACACTCGCACCCTATAACATTGAAGAGGAGCCCGTCATCAAGGTAAACTCGCTCCGTCTAACATGGAAGAGGAGTCCATCATCAAGGTAAACTCACTCCCTCTAACATGGAAGATGAGCTCGCCATCAGGATCAAGGTACACTCGCTCCTTCTAACATGAAATAGTAGCCCGTCATCAAGGTAAACTTGCTACCTCTAACATGGAAGGGGAGCCTGTCATCAAGGTACACTCGCTCCTTCTAACATGGAAGAGGAGTTCGGCATCAAGGTACACTCGCTCACTATAACATGGAAGGGAAGCCCGTCATCAGGATCAAGGCACACTCGCTCCCTCTAACATGGAAGAGGAGCCCGTCATCAAGGTACACTCGCTCTCTCTAACATAGAAGGGAAGCCCGTCATCAGGATCAAGGTACACTCGCTCCCTCTAACATGGAAGACGAGATCGTCATCAAGGTACATTTGCTCCCCCTAAAATGGAGGGGAGCCCGTCATCAAGGTACACTCGCTCTCTCTAACATGGAGGAGGAGCCCATCGTCAAGGTACACTTGCTCCCCTAACATGAAGGCG
>WNWK01059819.1:0-10092 GCA_009830355.1 Cherax destructor
CACCAACCCCACTCATACCCTTCCCATCCCAAAACCCCCACTCCCTCTTTCCATCCCAACACCCACTCACCCCCCTTCCCCATCACCAACCCCTCCCTCCTTCTCCATCACCAACACCCTCACCCTCCTTCCCCATCCCAACACCCACCCTCCTTCCTCATCAACCCTTCACCCCCCTTTTTCCCTACCAACACCCACCCCCCTCCTTCCCCATCACCAATACCCAGTCACCCTCCTTCCCCATCACCAACACCCCATTCACCCTCCCTTCCCCATCACCAACACCCACTCCCCCTCTTTTCCCATCACCACACCCCTCCCCCCTCCTTCCCCATCACACACCAACCCCTCCTTCCCCACCCCAAACCCCCTCACCCTCCTTCCCCATCACAACACCCATTCACCCCCCCTTCCCTCCAAACACCCACCACCCTCCTTCCCCTCCCCACCCACCCCCTCCTTTCCCCCATCCCAACACCCATCCCTCCTTCCCCATCACCAAACACCCCCCACCCTCTTTCCCCATCACCAACACCCACTCACCCCCCTTCCTATCACCAACACACACCCATTCTCCTTCCCCATCATTAACACCCCTCACCCTCCATCCCCATCACCAACACTCCCTCCCCTACTATCCATCACCATACCCACTCACCCCTCCTTTCCCATTCACCAACACCCATTCATCCTCCTTCCCATTCACCAACACCCTCACCCTCCTTCCCCTTCACAAACACCTACTCACCCTCCTTCCCCATCACCCACTCACCCTTCTTCCCTATTACCAACACCCACCCTCCCCCTTCTCCAACACCAACACCCCTCACCCTCTTTCCCTATACAACACCCACTCACTCTCCTTCCCTATCACCAACACCCATCACCCTCCTTTTTGTCCCAACACCCTCACCCTCCTTCCCCATCACCAACACCCCTCACCCCTAATTCTCTATCCCAAGACCCACTCACCCTCCTTTCCCATCACCAACACCCACTAACCCTCGTTCCCTATCACCCATTCATTCTCCTTCCCATCACCTCACCCACTCACCCTCCCTTCCCTATCAACAACACCCACTCCCTTCCTTCCCTATCACCATCACCCTCATCCTCCTTCCCTATCACCATCACCAACACCTACTCACCCTCCCCCATTACAATCACCCCTTACTCTCCTTAACTATCACCCAACACCCATTCATCCTCCTTCCCATTCCCAAACACCCCTCACCCTCCTTTCCCATCACATCTCACCCTCCTTCCCCATCACCAACACCCACTAACCCTCCTTTCCCATCATCAACTTACCCTCCTTCCCCATCACCAACACTTACTCACCCCTCTCCCCATCACGAACTTACCCTCCTTCCTCATCACCAACATCCCCACCTTCCTTCCCCATCAACACTTACTCACCCTCCCTCCCCATCACGAACTTACCCTCTTCCTCATCACAACATCCACTCCACCCTTCTTCCCTCATCACCATCACCCCTCGCCCTTCTTCCCCATAACAACACCACTCCCCTCCTTCCCCATCACCAACCCCCACCTATCCTCTCCCTCCTATTACCTTCACCCACCTGGGTCTCTACGATCCTTATATTTACGACCGTGATATTTTTTGGCCATAAATCCGGGTTATGAACTGCTATAAGATCAAGAACTTACACGCAGAGTTTGAAGGAGTCAAAGTTGTACCAGACTTATACACTCATGCACCTCGCTGCCTCTCTCTCTCTCTGGGAAAAACACTCGTTATTCTGAGTGTTACACGCTTGTTAGTGTGTTGCTGCGGTGTGTCGATCACCTGGGTCCAGAAAAGACGTGGATAACCAGAATTTTTAAAGAGGTGGACCAGTATGCCTGTGGTCAGATGGCCTAAAACTCCATCTGCGCGTCAGGAAACACTTGTCCTGTTTCCTGACAAAGCTAACCTAAGGTAACCTAACCGTGAGACCATCACAGCTGCTGCTAAATAGTATGCGTGTTTCTCTCTCAGACTTAGTGCTGTGAACTTTCACACTAATCTCACTAATCTAAATGAGGGCAAAGACATAATCTTCGGCTCTCATGGTATTCTGGGCTTAACCTGCTGACAAGCTTCGCCTGGGTTTGATACCGAGCTTCTTTCTACGGCCTTCGTATTGAGAGGCTTCATACAGCGTTTCTTATTAAAGGCTTCATGCATTTTTCATATTGAGTAAAAGGTCACAAGTGCAAGTGATGCGTCATTTTACTGTGGCAAAGTTTCGCTCTCCAGGAGCTTTGTCAAGGTTAGACAAAGCTCCTGGAGAGCGAAACGTTGCCACAATAAAATATTGCGTTAGTTGCTCATGTGTCCTTTTACTTAACATATTGTCGGTAATTCTGGCAACATTAATACAGTTTTCATAATGACAGGCTTCATACAGTTTTCATATTGACGGGCTTCATACTGCTTTCATACTGACAGGCTTCATACAGTTTTCATATTGACGGGCTTCATACTGCTTTCATACTGACAGGCATCATGCAGCTTTCATACTGACAGGCTTCATACTGCTTTCATACTGACAGGCTTCATATAGTTTTCATATTGACGGGCTTCATACTGCTTTAATAATGACAGGCTTCATGCAGCTTTCATAATGACAGGCTTCATACTGCTTTCATACTGACAGGCTTCATGCAGCTTTCGTAATGACAGGCTTCATTCTGCTTTCATATTGACAGGCTTCATACGTGATTTCATAGTGACAGGTTTCATACAGTTTTCATAATGACAGGCTTCATACAGCTTTCATAATGACACTCTTCATACAGCTTTCATATTGACAGGCTTCATACATGATGATAAATCGTCCACTTATTAAGTTAAGTGTAGCCTTATTGACCCTCGTTTCCTCGGTAAGACCTAACTTATCTTTACAAACATTTTGAAGCATAACTCTGGTCTGCATTTAGAATGTTTTTAATTTTATTTTTATTCATGTTTTGATCTTATATATTCTTGGGCTGCTGATTGTAAATATCTAAACCATTTTACTCTATCACGTAAGGATTTTGAAAAATACAAATTCATGATAATAAGAAATGTGAATTTTTAATAAATTGTTACTTTATTAAAATTAGGCAAGTAATCATGGAAAAGCACATTCTGTTACTAAGAACATATGAATTCAAATCAACATAAATCAAATCAAATGATTTTATTAAAAAAATATGTTCTTAATGGTTATCCTACATGTTGAATCAAAGGAAGGAGGACCGCTTTGATTTTCGCTTATGCTGTGCATCGAGACCATTACGATTCAATGACCAGCAGTAATCTGCCATCATTCTGAAATTCCATTTGCCCTGGTATCGAGTTTCCATGGTGCAAATATCCTGATGGAACCACTCCCCTTGTTCCTCACTGTAGTCCCCACAATTGTTGGGAAAACAGTCAAGATGTGAGTGAAAAAGTGCATCTTCACACTCATTTTAGACCCAAGTTGTTGGAAACTTGAAATCAGGTCTTGGATCATTTTTTCATATTCAGGGGAGCGCTTGTTTCCCAGGAAGTTTTGGACAATCTGCTTGAATGAAAACCAGACATTCACCTCGACACCTGCTAATGCTTCATCAACATGCTTGTCCTTCATCAATTACCGAATCTCAGGGCCAACAAAGATTCCTGCCTTTAGCTTGCCTTCACAAAATTTTTCATAAGCACTAATTTGATGTGTAGTGATGGCAGCAGAATTTTCTTGAGGTCAACTTGTAGCACAATAATAATATACACAAATATTCCTTCAGCAATAAGGTCTGTTCCACACTCTGAAGATATTCCTGTATCTGTGCCACCTGAGACATGGCAAATTTCATCAGAGTCTGATACCAGTGATTCTAAGGAGATGAATGTAGACTTTGAACCACCAACAAATGACGATCCCAAACCCTTCAACCAAGTTGAACTCAATGACTTGGTGAGAGACCTTAACCGTCCAAAGAAAGTGGACAGTTACTTGGCTCTAGACTGAAGGAACACAGGCTTCTAGCTCCTGGAACAACAGTCACTTGGTACCGTCATCGTGAAGCTGAATTCACTCAGTTCTTTGACAAAGAGGAATCTTTAGTTTTCTGTTCAAATATTTCTGGCCTTATTGAACACATGGGGATGTCATATAAAGTAGATGAATAGAGACGCTTCATTGATTCTTCTAAAAGAAGTTTAAAAGCTGTAGTTCTCTACAATGGCAACACAGTTACATCTGTACCAATTGGCCATAGTGTCTAAATGTCAGAAACGTATGCAAATATTAAGAAACTGATATCTGCAATCAAGCACCGGAATCACACTTTTCTCATTTGTGGTGATTTAAAAGTTATTGCTCTCCTACTAGGTCTTCAAGGCGGATACACCAAGTATCCTTGTTTTCTGTGTCTTTGGGATAGTAGGGCAGACAGCCAGCACTATGAACAAAAAGACTGGCCACCAAGAACCAGCTTCTTACCCGGAAATCACAACGTGAAAACTGTGCCACTACTTGACCCCAAGAAAATTCTGCTGCCACCACTCCACATCAAATTAGGGCTTACGAAAAAATTTGTGAAGGTCTTGAACAAGAATGGAACTGCTTTCAAGTACCTGGAGTTAAAGTTTCCTCGTATAAGTGAAGGCAAGCTAAAGGCAGGAATCTTTGTTGGTCCTGAGATTCGGGAATTGATGAAGAACAAGCATTTTGATGAAGAATTATCAGGTGCCGAGGTGAATATGAAAAAAATGATCCAAGACCTGATTTCAAGTTTCCAACAACTTGGATCTAGAATGAGTGTGAAGATACACTTTTTTCACTCACATCTTGACTATTTTCCCAACAATTGTGGGGACTACAGTGAGGAACAAGGAGAGCGGTTCCATCAGGATATTTGCACCATGGAAACTCGATACCAAGGCAAATGGAATGTCAGCATGATGGCAGAGAACTGCTGGTCATTGAAACGTAATGGTCTCGATGCACAACATAAGCTAAAATCAAAGCGGTTCTCCTTCCTTTGATTCAATATGTAGGCTAACCATTAGGAACATATTTTTTTAATAAAATAATTTGATTTGAATCATATTGATTTGGAATTCCTATGTTCTTAAAACTAACAGAATGTGTTTTTCCATGATTACTTGCCTAATTTTAATAAAGTAACAATTTATTAAAAAATCACATTTTTTTATTATCATTAATTTGTATTTTATTCAAAATTCTTATGTGATAGAGTAAAATGGTTTAGATAGTTACAATCAGCACCCCAAGAATATTTAAGATCGCAACCATGAATACAAATAAAAATTAAAAACATTCCAAATGCAGACAAGTAATAATCAACTCGCTGCACCTACAATACGACAGTCACCCCTCACGGTGTATATTCCTGAAAATAATAACAATAATAATAATAATAAATATTAATACTAATGACAATAATAATAATAATAATAATAATAATAATAATTTATATTAATAATAATGATAACGTAGTGACATAACAATAATACTTATAATAATAACAATGACAATTAAAATAATAATATAAATAATGATGATAGTATAACATAATACGAAAAATAGAAAGTGCAAGGAGACTTCAGTTGGATTATTATCTCCGGCGGGACAGAACCCGCCATAACCCAAGAAAGTCAATCATTGTGGTATATTTCCGTAGGGATTCAGGTCCTTCCTCGGCAAGCGATCCCAGACTGTTGACCAAGTACTGGTTATTATCTACTCACTACCAGGTGAAGACCAGGGGCAGCAGCTAGTAGCAGACTGACCTATACGAACCTTTTTACCGTTAAAGGGTTACTTTCCAGCAGGTATTTCCAACTTGCTCTAAAAGAGAGCAGTTAGCACCAGAACAATGTTCTAGATGTGTGAGCGCAGTTACTCAGAAGAGTATCATTATTAATGTCACATCTCCCGAAGCAATTATTTTTGGTTAGTAATTTGGTGTGATCTACACAAGAAAAAGGAGAACTTTGTAGTTTTTCTATGGTATGCTATGAGGCTTTAAAACAACTGAGGTGCCAGGACTGTGCCTTGCTCCGATAGTATTACCCTCTTCTATTTTCCTGCTAACATATATATATATATATATATATATATATATATATATATATATATATATATATATTTTGTTAGCAGGAAAATAGAAGAGGTAATACTATCGGAGCACTGAGGCTCATAACCAGTGATGATACCATCGCTCCTAAGGATGTCATTACTGCACAAGCACTGAAGGACACACATCCACCCAGGGCTCCCAGTACCAACATTGACCCCCTTGACATTGCAGCAGGTGAAGAACATTTAACCTTACAGGACGCTGATGTGTATAAAGCTGCTATGTCATTTCCACAGGGCTCAGCAGGAGGTTTCACCGGTTTAAGGCCACAACACTTAAAACAAATGCTCAATCCAGGTCTTGGTGAGGTTTCTGAGAGGTTGCTGTCTGAACTCACCAAATTTTCCAATGTGTGCAGTACGAATGGTGAGTCAAGATGCTGCCTCAATGTTGAAACCAACTCAGCTCGGTTTTGGTGTTCAACAAGGCTGTAAAGCAGCTGCCCACGCAGCCCGAGCATACATCAACAACATGTCCAATGAAAAAGCCTTAATCAAATTGGACTTTGCCAATGCTTTCAACTCAGTCAGAAGGGATGCTGCTCTCCAAGCAGTTTCTAGACACTTTCCTTCCCTCTATCCCTTCATAGAATCGTGTTATAGTGTGGCTTCTAAATTATTGTTTGGGGACCATGAAATTGACTCGTGTGAGGGTGTGCGACAGGGAGACCCTCTCGTCCCCTTTCTATTCTGTCTGGTCATCAAGGAAGTCACAGAAGCGCTCTCCAGCGAGCTCAATATCTGGTTCTTGGATGATGGTACCCTAGCTGGCACTACAGAATCTCTCCTATAGGACATCAGAGAAAGACATGGAAGAGAGCCTGGGCCTATCTTTAAACCCCACCAAATGTGAAAACGTTTCTACCAATCGACAGATGATCCAAAATATTAGTGCTGGTTTACCAGGAATACGAACCATTGATCCAGCCAACAGCACTCTCCTTGGTGCTCCTCTTGGGTCCAATGTCATCGATCTGATCATAGAAAAAAAATCTCAGACCTCAGGACGATGGAAGGCAGGATGAAAGACATCGATACACATGATGCCTTCTACCTACTCACCAGGTGCTTGTCAATCCCAAAACTTACCTACTTCCTGAGATGCTCCCCAGCCTTCAGCAGTCCGAAACTCAAGGAATAGGACTCTCTCCTCAAGACCATGCTAGAGAGTGTATTGAATCTTTCCCTCGAAGATGGACAGTGGGTGCAAGCCTCACTTCCAGTCAGGCTAAGGAAGGGTGGGAGTACGCAAATCCTCCCAGATTGCCCTACCAGCTTTCCTATCCTCTTCCATAGCATCAAACGAGTTAATAAGACAAATTCTTTCGGACAACCTCAGTGACTCAGCAGGAATACAGGACCACAGCTACGCCAGTGCTATCACTGAATGGGAGACTCTTGCTGCTTCAACACCAAAACCTAGTGCAGAACTGGCCTACAAACAGTCAAACTGGGCTGGCCCCATCACTGAAAAAGTGCTTGCCAACATGCTTAGGGCTGTAACATCAGACAGGGAGACTGCCCGTCTCTAAGCTGTAAGTACACCTCACTCTGGGGACTTCCTCCAAACAGTTCCCATTTCGGCCATGGGAACACGCCTCGACCCTAAGACCCTTCGTATTGCAGTGGCTCTTCGCCTTGCTGCCCCAATTCACACGGAATATACGTGTATTTGCGGTGATGGGCAAGCCGACCAATATGGTCTTAACTGTTCTAAAACCAAGGGTTGGCATGCAAGACACAATGAGGTCAACGACATCATAAAGAGAACCCTTGCTACAGCTGGATGCCCAGCCGAGAGAGAGCCTCGATCATTAGCAGCCAACAACGCCCACAACCCAGCAAACCGCCCCGACGGGATCACCATCTATCCTTGGAAGAATGGCAAGCTCTTAGCATGGGATTATACCTGTGTGTCGACATTGGCTGACACCTACATCCATCACAGTGTTAGGCGACAGGGAGGAGCTGCTGACCACAGAGAGGAGTACAAGATCGGCAAGTACAGGGACATAAGCCAACAGGATCATTTTGTCCCAGTGGGATCAGAGACTTTACCTGGAGTTTACCTGTAGAGGGTTTCGGGGGTCAACGCCCCCGCGGCTCGGTCTGAGACAAGGCCTCATGGCCTTGGGATCATGGGGAAAAAATGCCACACGTTTCCTTAATAATTAAAGAACTGGGTTCCAGACTCATCGACACCACCAAGGACTCAAGGGCAGCCACTTTCATGTTCCAGCACCTCAGAGTGAGGGGAAATGCATGCTGCATACTGGGCTCGCGTCCGGCTTCTGAGGAGCTGGAGGAGATTCATAAGCTTTGATATATTGTGCTAATGTACTCATGTTTGTGTTTTCTGTCTATTAATAAAGTTAACATGTAATATAAAATATAGGGGATGGAAGGAGAAGAAAATATTCAAACAGCTCCGGGGAGAACCTTGAGTTTTCCCTGAGATACGTTTATTGTCTTCTCTGAGGATGAAGGTCCCCAGTAAAGTTCTGTTTCTTAGAAATCTGAGCATTCATTCCTCTACTTGTTATTTCTCTGCAAGATACATTTATGTAAGTAATGTTTACATTTAACACTATCAAAGAGTGTCGCTATACCTACCCTATGTATCTTCCCATTTTTTGCTTGGTTAATGGTATTTAAAGATTGTCTACTACACAAGGATTATTAAGTCTTTATGTAACCTGTTCAGGACTAACATGGATGGGAATAAACTCTCAGCATATATACACACTGGGAGACACTCACCTGCCGGCGTTGGTATCCTCTGCTCCACAGGACCACACTACTCACACTCACCTGCCGGCGTTGGTATCCTCCCCACGGGGCCACCCCCTCACACTCACCGCCGGCGTTGGTAAACCTCTGCTCCCGGGGCCACACCACTCCACTCACCGCCGGCGTTGGGATCCCTCTCCCAGGACCCACACTCCACTCACCCCCGGCGTTGGTATCCTCTGCTCCACAGGACCACACCACTCACACTCACCTGCCGGCGTTGGTATCCTCTGCTCCACAGGACCACACCACTCACTACTTCCATATTGAACGTTGCAACACGTTCTAGAGATCCCTTCCTAGGAACCAGGAAGTTCAATAGATAGACAATGAATGTTCCAGACTGGGATTATTTTTCCCCATGCCTTCTACCTTCCCGGGGCCCTTTTGTGTACAACAACCCCCTGTTTTTTTAAACCCCTGTTCAACTAGAAAAAATTTCAGACCCCGCACGCTGTATTTTTGCATCCATCATCATGCGGACCCCATATGTATATTTTGCGGGTCCATCACCATATATATATATATATATATATATATATATATATATATATATATATATATATATATATATATATATATATATATATATATATATATATATATATATATATATATATATATATATATATATATATATATATATATATTATTTTTTAAAAAGAATTTTCCCCAATTGATACAGACCTCTCCAAATTTGTTCCCCCTATCACACTTTTACGGTATATTCTACCTCTTAATGGTATAGGTAAGGGGCTTTTTTGGGACTGTAATTTTTTACATTTTTCCCACTGTACAAGGAGTCATCCTTTCTTATATTATACAACCCCGTACATTCATTTTTCCCCTCCTTCCTGATTTACCACAAATCTTTCTCACAGTGAATGCTACTGAAGTTTAGAGCTGTATTTGTTAAACATTCTCCACATCGTATGTAACGCCTCACACCGGTATGTTGCAGACACAACATGACGCTCAACATGAGGAACAGTCTCCCACTTCGGCATCTATACCTGCATTGCCAGGAACTTCCTGGGTGAGGCGCAAGCAACCACTATCCTCAGAGGTGAGTGTTAGAAGACACAGTGGTGAGTGTTAGAAGACTCAGTGGTGAGTGTTAGAAGACTCAGTGGTGAGGTTGGGACTCAGTAGGGGTGTT
>WNWK01059820.1:0-10092 GCA_009830355.1 Cherax destructor
GGGAACTTCAGGAGGATTTAGACAAACTCAATTCCTGGTCAGAAAAGTGGCAGATGCAGTTCAATGTAGATAAATTTGTTAGCCGTCTGGACGACATCATGAGAGGTAATGGGAGCAATCCTATTATCTGTCTCAGTGCTGGAGGCAACGATGTTGGCAGACGTAGGAGTGAGGACCTGACTAGCAGGTTTAGGTCAGCAATAGACATAATTAGGAAGAAGGGTGGGAACCCTGTCATATGTGGTATTTTGCCAAGGAGAGGAGTTGGAAATGAATGGCTGTCCAGGGCAATTGGTGTCAATTGCTGGCTGGACAAATACTGTAAGAAAAATTCAGTAACATTCATTGACAACTGGGACCTCTTCTATGGCAGAAATGATGGGGTTCACTTATCCAGGTCTGGGGTGGGGGCACTGGCAACTGCAGTGGAGGGAGCTGTTAGGGTTTTAAACTAGAAATAGTTAGTGGTATGGGTTTTGGGGGGAAAACAGTGAAGTCCCAGTGTAGTAATATTATAAGTTCTAGGAGAACTAGTAATAGGCAGAATAAGGTGGACAGTGGAAAGCTAGTGACACTAGATGACAAGGACAGTAATAGGTATAGTGGAAAAACAGAAATGAGCAGGAAGGGTAAAGAGAAAGGAGGGTCTTTAAATATTTATTACACCAATAGTCGTAGTGCTAGGAATAAGATGGACGAGTTGAGATTAGTTGCAAGTACGGGTAATATTGATGTTTTTGCAATAACTGAGACATGGTTTAATATGAAAAAATGGGACTTGCCTGCCGAATGTCACATTCAGGGTTTTAAATTGTTCCAAGTAGACAGAAGTATCGGGAAGGGGGGTGGGGTGGCACTCTATGTCCGTGATCATTTAAATTGTTGCATAAAAATGGGTATAAAGTCTGAATTAACACATACAGAGTCTGTCTGGATAGAATTTTCAGAGCGGTGTGAAAAACTGATTTTAGGCGTGATTTACCGTCCTCCAAACTTAGATAGGGAACAAGGGAGACTACTTTGGGAGGAAATTGTTAAGGCCACAAGGCACGATAACGTAGTAATTCTAGGGGACTTTAACTTTAGTCAGATTGATTGGAATTTCTTGACAGGGAATTTAGAATCTAACGACTTTTTAGAAGTAGTTCAGGATTGCTTTTTGAAGCAGTTTGTAACAGAACCTACAAGGGGAAATAACCTACTTGACTTGGTTCTGGCAAGCAAGGAAACCCTTGTTAATAATTTAGAAATTACAGAGGAACTCGGCTCAAGCGACCACAAGTCAATTACCTTTAGCATTGTTGTTAAATTAGACACATATGCAACACTTGGGTATCTTTATTGTGGAAACGTTTCGCCACACAGTGGCTTCATCAGTCCAATACAAAGAAGAAAGTAGTAATAAAAGGAGGAGTTTGAGGTAATCAGTCCCTCGGCCTGGAGTCGATGTGTTCAGTCCATCAATCTTGAAGTAAATACCTTATTATTCGCCACACAGTGGCTTCATCAGTCCAATACAAAGAAGAAAGTAGTAATAAAAGGAGGAGTTTGAGGTAATCAGTCCCTCGGCCTGGAGTCGATGTGTTCAGTCCATCAATCTTGAAGTAAATACAATATAAGGCAAATAGAAGTTGCTTATATACTGTAGACAGGTGAGATGAAGCAGGAGGAGGCGGGGTCATAGTGGTATCATCCACTAGTCGAAGTAAGTCCATGTCCAAAGGTTTGGACAAATGTTGAAGAATCCCTTTGTATCAAGATCCCAAGAAGTTGCTGTGTCAGACAGGATGTAGATAAATGGTTCAGAGAACCGACAAGTTGTTAAATTAGACACATATGCCTTTAGCATTGAATGGATGTATGATAGTAGGGATAATTCAGTAACGGTTCCAGATTTTCGCTTAGCAGATTATAATGGACTTAGAGAACACTTATCAACTGTGGACTGGGGTGACGAAGAGAGGTATCAATATGACAGTTTTCTTAACACTATACAGGCTGCCCAAAGAACATTTATCCCATATAAAGAAATTAGATCGAATAGAAATGACCCAAAATGGATGAATAATAGGCTCAAATATCTTTTAGGGCAGAAGAAAGGAATTTATAGGCGTATCAAAAGAGGTGAGGGTCATCTTATGAATCAGTATATTGACATTAAGAGAGATGTTAAAAAGGGGATAAGAAAAGCTAAACGGGACTACGAAATTAAAGTTGCTAGGGATTCGAAAACTAACCCAAAATTTTTTCCAGGTGTATAGAACAAAAGTTAGAGATAAGATAGGTCCTCTTAAAAATAATGATGGGTATCTTACTGACAAAGAGAATGAAATGTGCTCTATCTTTAATAATTATTTTCTTTCGGTTTTCACTCAGGAAGACACTAATAATATCCCAAGAATTAGGTATTTTAGTGGGCCTGAAGAAGATAAATTATGTAGTATCACAGTCACTAGCGAAATGGTTATTAAACAGATAGACCGTTTGAAGCAAAATAAATCGCCAGGTCCTGATGAGCTTTTTTCAAGGGTTCTTAAGGAATGCAAAATGGAACTCTGTGAACCCTTAACTAACATTTTTAACCTATCTCTTCAAACAGGTGTAGTGTCTGATACGTGGAAGATGGCTAATGTAATTCCTATTTTTAAATCAGGGGACAAGTCGTTACCATCAAATTACCGCCCAATAAGTCAAACATCAATAAGAAGCCATCTCGATAGGCATAATTTGATTAATGATACTCAGCATGGATTCACTAGGGGCCGTTCCTGCCTAACTAATTTATTAACTTTTTTCAGTAAGGCTTTTGAGGCAGTTGATCATGATAAAGAATTCGATATTGTTTATTTGGATTTTAGTAAGGCTTTTGATAGAGTACCACATCAGAGACTGTTAAAGAAAGTGGCTGCTCATGGCATTGGGGAAAAGTGTTGTCATGGATCGAGTCATGGCTCACCAATAGGAAGCAGAGGGTGTGCATAAATGGGGTTAAATCGGAGTGGGGTTCTGTAACAAGTGGCGTTCCTCAGGGATCGGTTTTGGGCCCGTTGTTGTTTATAATATATATAAATGACCTTTACGAGGGAATTTCTAGTGATATGAGCAAATTCGCTGATGACACGAAGATAGGTAGGATAATCGATTCAGACGTAGATGTCAGTGAACTACAGGAGGATTTAGACAAACTCAATTCCTGGTCAGAAAATGGCAGATGCAGTTCAATGTAGATAAATGCAAAGTTCTAAAGCTCGGGAGTGTCCATAACCCAAGCACTTATAAGTTAAATAACGTAGAACTTAGCCATACAGATTGCGAGAAGGACTTGGGGGTGATGGTAAGCAGCAACCTTAAACCAAGACAGCAATGCCTAAGCGTACGTAATAAGGCAAATAGATCACTGGGATTTATATCAAGAAGTGTTAGCAACAGAAGTCCAGAGGTTACATTACAGCTTTATACATCATTAGTAAGGCCTCACCTAGATTACGCAGCTCAGTTTTGGTCTCCATATTACAGAATGGACATAAATTCGTTAGAAAACATTCTGAAGCATTCTGAAGCTCGGGAGTGTCCATAACCCAAGCACTTATAAGTTAAATAACGTAGAACTTAGCCATACAGATTGCGAGAAGGACTTGGGGGTGATGGTAAGCAGCAACCTTAAACCAAGACAGCAATGCCTAAGCGTACGTAATAAGGCAAATAGATTACTGGGATTTATATCAAGAAGTGTTAGCAACAGAAGTCCAGAGGTTATATTACAGCTTTATACATCATTAGTAAGGCCTCACCTAGATTACGCAGCTCAGTTTTGGTCTCCATATTACAGAATGGACATAAATTCGTTAGAAAACATTCAGCGTAGAATGACTAAATTAATACATAGCATTAGAAATCTTCCTTACGAAGAAAGATTGAAGACCCTAAAATTACATTCACTTGTAAGACGTAGAATGAGGGGAGACATGATCGAGGTATACAAGTGGAAAATGGGTATTAACAAAGGGGATATAAATAAGGTCTTGAGAGAACCCTCAATAATGGATTCAAGTTAGATAAGTTTAGATTTAGAAAGGATATAGGAAAGTATTGGTTTGGAAATAGGGTAGTTGATGAGTGGAACAGTTTGCCTAGTGGGGTTGTTGAGGCGGGGACCCTGGGTAGTTTTAAATTTAGGTTGGATAAATTCATGAGTGAAAGGGGTTGGATTTGAGTGGGAATTGCACATGAGTAAATAAAATTATCAAAGCTTATTTCTTGGGTAGCATTGAAAATTAGGTTGAACAAATATTCTGTTAGTGGGATGGAATGTGAAGGACCTGCCTAGTATGGGCCAACAGGCCTGCTGCAGTGTTCCTCCTTTCTTATGTTCTTATGTTAATGCAAGGTTCTGAAGCTTGGGAGTGTCCATAACCCAAGCACTTATAAGTTAAATAACGTAGAACTTAGCCATACAGATTGCGAAAAGGTATTGGGGGTTATGGTAAGCAGCAACCAAGACAGCAATGCCTAAGCGTACGTAATAAGGCAAGCAGATTACTGGGATTTATATCAAGAAGTGTAAGCAACAGAAGTCCAGAGGTTATATTACAGCTCTGGTCTCCATATTACAGAATTGATTTTAATTCGCTAGAAAACATTCAGCATAGAATGACTAAATTAATACATAGCATTAGAAATCTTCCGTATGAAGAAAGATTGAAGACCCTAAAATTACATTCACTTGTAAGACGTAGAATGAGGGGAGACATGATCGAGGTATACAAGTAGAAAATAGGTATTAACAAAGGGGATATAAATAAGGTCTTGAGGATATCTCTCCAAGAGAGAACCCGCAATAATGGATTCAAATTAGATAAGTTTAGATTTAACATAAGAACATAAGAAAGGAGGAACACTGCAGCAGGCCTGTTGGCCCATACTAGGCAGGTCCTTCACAATCCATCCCACTAACAGAATAAATGCCCAACATAATTTTCAATTCTACCCAAGAAATTAGCTTTGATGATTCTATTAACTCAAGTGCGAGTCCCACTCAAATCCAACCCCTCTCACTCATGTATTTATCCAACCTAAATTTGAAACTACCCAAGGTCCTAGCTTCAATAACCCTACTAGGCAGACTGTTCCACTCATCAACTACCCTATTTCCAAACCAATATTTTCCTATATCCTTTCTAAATCTAAACTTATCCAATTTGAATCCATTATTGCGGGTTCTCTCTTGGAGAGATATCCTCAAGACCTTATTTATATCCCCCTTATTAATACCCATCTTCCACTTATATACCTCGATCATGTCTCCCTCATTCTTCGTCTTACAAGTGAATGTAATTTAAGGGTCTTCAATCTTTCTTCATACGGAAGATTTCTAATGCTATGAATTAACTTTGTCATTCGTCGCTGAATGTTTTCTAACGAATTTATATCTATTCTGTAAAATGGAGACCAGAACTGAGCTGCATAATTTAGGTGAGGCCTTACTAATGATGTATAAAGCTGTAATATAACCGCTGGACTTCTGTTGCTTACACTCCTTGATATAAATCCCAGTAATCTATTTGCTATATTTCTTACGCTTAGGCCTTGCTGACTTGGTTTGAGGTTGCTGCTTACCATAACCCCCAAATCCTTTTCGCATTCTGTACGGCTGAGTTCAACATTATTAAGCTGGTAGGTGCTAGGGTTATGAACATTCCCGAGCTTTAGAACTTTGCATTTATCTACATTGAACTGCATCTGCCATTTTTCTGACCAGGAATTGAGTTTGTCTAAATCCTCCTGAAGTTCCGTGACATCTACGTCTGAATCGATTATCCTACCTATCTTCGTGTCATCAGCGAATTTGCTCATATCACTAGTAATTCCCTCGTCAAGGTCATTTATATATATTATAAACAACAACGGGCCCAAAACCGATCCCTGTGGAACGCCACTTGTTACAGATCCCCACTCAGATTTAACCCCATTAATGCACACCCTCTGCTTCCTATTGGTGAGCCATGACTCGATCCATGAAAACACTTTTCCCCCAATGCCGTGAGCAGCCACTTTCTTTAACAGTCTCTGATGTGGTACTCTATCAAAAGCCTTACTAAAATCCAAATAAACAATATCGAATTCTTTATCATGATCAACTGCCTCAAAAGCCTTACTGAAAAAGTTAATAAATTAGTTAAGCAGGAACGGCCCCTGGTGAATCCATGTTGAGTATCATTAATCAAATTATGCCTATCGAGATGGCTTCTTATGTTATCAGCTATAATCGACTCTAATAATTTGCCTACAATTGATGTTAGACTTATTGGGCGGTAATTTGATGGTAACGACTTGTCCCCTGCTTTAAAAATAGGAATTACATTAGCCATCTTCCACGTATCAGACACTACACCTGTTTGAAGAGATAGGTTAAAAATGTTAGTTAAGGGTTCACAGAGTTCAATTTTGCATTCCTTAAGAACCCTTGAATAAAGCTCATCAGGGCCTGGCGATTTATTTTGCTTCAAACGGTCTATCTGTTTGATAACAATTTCTCTAGTGACTGTGATACTACATAATTTATCTTCTTCAGGCCCACTAAAATACCTAATTCTTGGGATATTATTAGTGTCTTCCTGAGTGAAAACCGAGAGAAAATAATTATTAAAAATAGAGCACATTTCATTCTCTTTGTCAGTAAGATACCCATAATTATTTTTAAGGGGACCTATCTTATCTCTAACTTTTGTTATATACACCTCTTTTGATACGCCTATAAATTCCTTTCTTCTGCCCTAAAAGATATATGAAACTTCCATTCAATGCCAAAGGTAATTGATTTGTGGTCGCTTGCGCCGAGTTCCTCTGTAATTTCTAAATTATTAACAAGGGTTTCCTTGTTTGCCAGAACTAAGTCAAGCAGATTATTTCCCCTTGTAGGTTCTGTCACAAACTGCTTCAAAAACAATCTCGAACTACTTCTAAGAAATCGTTAGATTCTAAATTCCCAGTCAAAAATTCCAATCAATTTGACTAAAGTTGAAGTCACCCAGAATAACTACGTTATCGTGCATTGTGGCCTTAACAATTTCCTCCCATTAGAAAGGATATAGGAAAGTATTGGTTTGGAAATAGGGTAGTTGATGAGTGGAACAGTCTGCCTAGTAGGGTTATTGAAGCTAGGACCTTGGGTAGTTTCAAATTTAGGTTGGATAAATTCATGAGTGAAAGGGGTTGGATTTGAGTGGGAATTGCACATAAGTAAATAGAATTATCAATGCTTATTTCTTGGGTAGCATTGAAAATTGGGTTGATCAAATATTCTGGTAGTGGGACGGATTGTGAAGGACTTGCCTAGTATGGGCCAACAGGCCTGCTGCAGTGTTCCTACTTTCTTATGTTCTTCTGTTCTTAAAATACAGAATACTGTAAACAACTGAGGATCAGAGGTGTTGTATGAATGCGACACATGAAATAAAGTAGTTGTTTTCTGAGAAGAATTAAAATAATGTACTATGCAAAGCAAGTTATTTGAGATAAAATTAATCAATAAAAATAAATAATAAGAGAAAACTGTAGTCACCAGAAAAGGGAATATGCAATAGTTGTTTCAGAGTAAACATATTGTATGAAGAAACACTCATTGATATGTAAAATCTCCTGAATTCTTAAATCCAAAGTATTCTGCTGGGTAGCTATAGTGTTCTGCTGGGTAGCTATAGTGTTCTGCTGGGTAGCTATAGTGTTCTGCTGGGTAGCTATAGTGTTCTGCTGGGTAGCTATAGTGTTCTGCTGGGTAGCTATAGTGTTCTGCTGGGTAGCTATAGTGTTCTGCTGGGTAGCTATAGTGTTCTGCTGGGTAGCTATAGTGTTCTGCTGGGTAGCTATAGTGTTCTGCTGGGTAGCTATAGTGTTCTGCTGGGTAGCTGTAGTGTTCTGCTGGGTAGCTATAGTGTTCTGCTGGGTAGCTATAGTGGTCTGCTGGGTAGCTATAGTGTTCTGCTGGGTAGCTATAGTGGTCTGCTGGGTAGCTATAGTGTTCTGCTGGGTAGCTATAGTGGTCTGCTGGGTAGCTATAGTGGTCTGCTGGGTAGCTATAGTTTTGCAATGATCTGATTTCAATAAATGATTAAGAAACTCAGCTGAGTAAGAGTTCACAAGAAAATTATTTGAATTTCATTTGCGAGTAACTAGTATGCAGTAACTAGTATGCAGTAACTAGTATGCAGTAACTAGTATGCAGTAACTAGTATGCAGTAACTAGTATGCAGTAACTAGTATGCAGTAACTAGTATGCAGTAACTAGTATGCAGTAACTAGTATGCAGTAATTAAGGTCAGTATTTCTTAATATTGAAACTCAGTTGACCTTGACAGAGAACTAGGAAATTTGGGACAGGATATACCATCTAGAGAACCATTCTGTTTGTCACTCATGAATTCTCTCCTTTCCAGGTGCTCCATTACTCTTCTGTTTATCTTTTCCATAACCTTGCATACTATATATATAAGTCAGTGACACTGGTCTGTACCTCACTGTCACATATCTGTCCCTTTTTAAAAGGGGGGGACTTCATTCACTTTTTTCCCGGACCCTTTGCTTATGCCTGGTTTCAAAAAGACTTGAAGATCGCTGCCAGTGGTTCACGCAGCTTCGGAGACCTTTGTCCGAGCCAAGGAAAAAGATATTGTTTGGTTCCATTGTCTTTGTGTTATCTAACCGCTCCCGCACCCTTTTTTTCGCCTTCCCCCCTGTTTGTGTACTGTGTCCACAACACATCCCAAATCACCCCTACCTCTTGGACTCCATGGCAATGTTTCTAATTCCAATGTAAAATTTTCCCCAATTTTTTTTTTTACCTATTCACAAACTTCCTTATCATTCCCAGTAATCTCCCCTCGTTTCCCGTCAGCCTTATTTCCTGATCCTTCACAGTTTTTTTTTTTTTCCTGTTTTCATCAACTGTTTACACAAATTAGGGTTTCCATGCCTTTATTTCCATATTTCTGTTCCCGCATCTTTTCCCAATACACATATATTTATTTGTTTCTGGTTCTACTGTTTGCTTTCATTTTGTTGTATTCTTTTGGGTTCTATTTTTTTTTTCTATGCACTTACTCGTTTTTGCTTTGTCTCCTACCTCATTGTGTTCCAAGGATTCACACTCTTCTTTCCCCTTTCCCTTTTTCTGTTTCTGGGTTTTTTCCCTTCGACACCTGGCATTTTTTTCCTACAAGATGGTTATTTCTTTCCCTGTCTTTTTTTCAAGTTCCTTTTTGTTTTGCATTGTCCATGTGGAAAACTTCTAGCCAGGTCTACAAAGTGCCCACCGACGCCCTTTTGTCATAATTCGCCTTGGTATCTTCTTTTTAAAGGTAGGTTGTACGCCACTGCTGTTACCCCTTGGGTCTCCCAGTTTTTAAATTTTGTCAGTTTGAGTCGGTCGACCCGTCATCAAAATTCTTTCTCACCCCCAAAAAAATTCACTGTTCCTGATAGCAACACTGCTTTCTGTACCTCCTCTGTTCCCTGTCTTCTTTTTTTATTTGATTTTTCTTTCTTTGAAAAACCCCATTTGTTATTGCATCCATGAGCTTGGACTCAGTTATTGCTACAATATCTGGGGATGTGTCTACTATCCGCTCTTTCCACTCTTTGAACATAACATAAGAATGGAGAAACACTGCAGAAGGCCTACTGGCCCATACAAGGAAGGGCCATATCAAAACCACCACTACCTAAGAATTTACCCCGTACTACGAACCCAATCAACCCCGCCCCTCCCACTCATATATTTGTCCAACCCTTTTTAAAAACCCAAGGTCCTAGCCTGATCACCCTACTGGAAGATTGTTCCACGCATCTACAATTCTTTTTCGAAAACCCGTACTTGCCTATGTCCTTTTTTAAATCTAAATTTATCCAATTTAAATCCGTTATTTTTTGGGTTTTTCTTGGTTGATATCCCAGTATTTTTATTAATATCTCCTTTTTTTATGCCCATCATCCACGTGTACACCTCGATGATATCTCCCCCCATAAGTTTAGATTTAAAAAAAGGATATAGGAAAGTATTGGTTTTGGAAAAAGGGGGTTGTGAAGAGTGGAACAGTC
>WNWK01059821.1:0-10092 GCA_009830355.1 Cherax destructor
ATGACGACGTATAAAATCTGAGACATTGAAAGGGTTTTTTATAGGGATAGAATGTTTCAGAGGGGGAACACAGTTGGAAGTTGAAAACTCAGATAAAATCAGGGGATGTTACGAAGTTTTTTTTTTAGCCTCAGAGTTGCCAGGAAGTGGAACGGCCCGGGGTGATGCTTGGGGAGGGGGGTATCCATACATAGTTTTAAAAGAGGTGAAAAAATTTTCTTGAAGGGGGGAGAGGGGGCCTAGAATCAAAAATAAGAGGCTAGACTAGGGTCCACTTAAAGGGGGGGCCCTTTGGGGACGAGGTAAAAAGGTTATCGGTCTGAGGTTGGACCTTTTGGGTTTTTCCTCAGACCGAACCAATTTCCCCCCTTTCCCCCCCCCCTTTCCCATTTCCCCCCATCCCCCCTTTTCCCCCTTTCCTCCCCAAATCCTCCCCCTCCCTCCCTTATTCCCTTCCCATTTTTACCCTGTGAGCCCCCACAGGCATTCTGGTTCCTAGGTAAGGGAAAATTTCCGTAACCCCCCCCCATTCCGTTGAGGTCCTTGGCGGTGGTGTAGTTTGCCGGGAAAATGGGGATCCCCGGGGGGATGCCCGACCCTTTTCTCCGGTCTCCCGGGGGGCCTTGGGTTTTATCTTTCGGGCGAGGGGGTGTATCTCTGGGGCCCCAACCGGTTCCCCGGGGATGGTGGCCGAAGGGGTATGCTTTGGGGGATATCCGGCCGCCCTTTTTGTCCGCTGAGATGGCTCGGTGGATGTGATTGCTATCCCGATTGCTGGTTTACTGGCATGAAGGGTAGGGTAAAATCGGTTCCATGCAGCATCTGCACTACTTGCGGTGTTGAGGTCCTCTTGCGCGGAGGGGATTTACGCCCCTTTCATTCCTCCTAGGGCTATTCCTCCACGTTCCCCCCTTTTTTTCTTTTTTTTTTATTTTATTTTCTTTCTTTTTTTATTAAAAACAAAAAGAAAGAAGTAACCTAACCATGGACGACCCAATCCGTGAACCTGCTACCCACATCCAAACGACCAAGACCCTTACATGACCAGCGACCAGCATGTCACGCACTCCCCTTAAACACTTTGTTTCACACTACTCAATGGACAAAGTTTTTTACTCTAAGACCGACTACTCCAACTACCTATCTTTCCGATCATAGTATTGGTAGGCTTCCTACGCCATGTAGGTGAAGATATCTATTTACGCTCCAAGAGCGGCACTCGCATCATCACGGTCCAGAATGCTGGCCAAGCTCGCGATCTTTCTCTCCTTACGACAATAGATACTATTCCTATCACTATTGACAAACATCATTCTCTCAATTCTTGTAGTGGCACTGTCATTTTGCCCCACACCATTGTCCAACGGAATTTCCGATCATGTGGTGATGACATTCTGGAGCAGCATGAGCTCCAAGACCTCCCTATCCTTAAAGTTGACACTTTTGTCCTCCCTGCCCGTAAACGAAGACGTTATCCTTGCAATATAGCTCTTTTAACATTTGAACTTCCACCCTCGGTCTACATTGCAGGTCACTGTTTACAAGTTCGAAAAGTGACCCCTACACAGTGTAGAAACTGCTGGCGTTTTGGTCATCCAGCGAAATATTGCAGGTTCATGGCCGAATGCCCAGTCTGTGGTGCCGACGACCATGCCAGTCCTTCTTGTAATATACCTCCCTCTAGCCTTAACTGTCATAAGGCACATCCATCATACTCTCGCCGTTGTCTTAAAGAGGCGGAAGGCTTCTCATATGCTATGGCTGTCTCTCTACGCCTTCAAGGGAGACTTCCCCGTATTTCCTATTCTCGCATTGCTAAACGTCCCCCTACTTATGGGATCCCAACTTCCGCAGCTTCCTCTGTGGTCACCCCATCCTCAGTCACCCCTATCTCGAATCCTTTTGCTGTTCTTGGCTCCGAGGTCCCTACCTCGGCATCCCATACTGTCCTCACCCCTTCCTCTACTCACAGTTCTGTGTTTTCACGCCCTCGTCCAACACCTAATTCTCACCGCCTGTCTTCTTCTCATAAGTCCAGCAAAAAATCCCCATTGCCGGGTTCTTTACCTCCGACTAGTTCTGTAAGGTGTGTGGAGGTTCATCCTCATCCTCGTTCAATATCTTTATCCTCTGTTCCATCCCAAGTTTCTTCCTTGACTGCCCCTCTCCCCAGGTCACTTCCACTCCTGTCCTCCCAAGCCCCTTCGACAGTCTCCTCTTCCATCTCCTCGCTCTCTACTTTAGTAGTCTATAGTCTCCCAGATTGTTGCTCACCCTCCTCCTCCTTCCATCTCTAATGTGGTCCCACATCCTGCATCTTTGTCTTCCAAATCACTGGAAGCTATCGCAGGATATATTTCAGAGATTGGACCCTTGATGGACACCACTCCACCTCCGATTCCTCCTCCTCTCTCTTCTCCGTCTACACGCCTCCTTCCTTCACAGCATCCACACGAAGACTTTTCTAACCCTATTCCATAGATACCTCTAACTTCGACTTGTATCTTTCTCTTCATAAATCATGGCGTATTTACAGTGGAATATCCAAGGCCTCAGGGGTAACCGGGGTGAGCTTCAGGTGTTGCTCTCCCAGTTTTTCCCTGTTGGGGTCTGTTTGCAAGAACCCAAATTTCAATCCGCTGTTATCCGTCCCTTTTCGGGCTATGATTTGTTATATTCATCGGATCTTTTTTCCAATGGAACCTTTAACGAAACTGCTCTTCTTATATGCACTGGTATTCCATACAGTCAGCTCTATGTTCATTCTTCTCTACATTACACTGCAGCCCATATCCACTTGAATAAGTGGTATACACTCTGTTCTTTATATCTCTCCCCCTCTCGGGCATTGTCTATCCCAGATGTTAATTTTCTGGTTTCTTCCGTGCCGCCACCTCTTCTGTTACTTGGCGATTTTAACGCACACCATTTTCTCTGGGATGGGGTAGCACTGTGACTCCTGTGGCATTCAGTTGGAAGCATTTCTTGCTTCTCTCCCCCTCCATGTTTTAAATACCGGTACTCCCACCCATTTTGATTGTCGAACTCATTTTTTCTCTTGCATCGATCTCTCCATCTGCTCTTCCTCAACTGTCCTTGACTTCACCTGGTCTGTCCTCCCGGACCTACATGAGAGCGATCATTTTCCTATCATCCTCATGACCTCTTCGTATTCTCCACCTCCTCGTAGCCCACGCTGGCAATTTGACCGGGCGAAATGGGACCTTTACACACATCGTACTGCCTTTTATGAGGCTACTTCCTCGTCCTCCATTGATGAGGTTTTACATCTCTTCTCGTCCTCCGTCTTAGTCTTAACCTCAGCTTCACATTCTATCCCCCAATTCTCGGGCAAACATTCTCAGAAGTGTGTGACTTGGTGGTCTCCTGCTTGTCCTCGGGCAGTACGTTTGAAACGTGCTGCATGGGGCAGATACCGGTATAACAACCACAGAGAGACTCCTTGATTTTAAACAGAGGAGAACAATTGCTCCCCATGTCATACGTGACGCTAAATGCACTTCCTGGTGGGATAATGTTTCCACCGTCACTTCGGCTTCCTCGATTAGTGCAGTCTGGAAGAAAGTGCGGAAATTGAGTGGTAAATTCTCCCTCGACCCGGCTCCTGTTCTTCAGGTTGCCGGTGTCGATATAGCACACCCTCTTGCCGTTGCCACTGAAATTGGTAATCATCTGGTCAGCATTTCTCAGGGGCTCCATCTATGCCCCTCGTTCCTTTCTTCAAAGTCTGCCAGCAAGTTAAAGGCCTTAGATTTTTCTTCTCTCAGAGAAGACTCTTATAATGTGCCTTTTACCCATCAAGAACTGGAGGCAACACTCTATGCTTGCCGATGATCGGCAGCTGGGCCAGACGACATACATATTCGTATGCTACAGCATTTATATCAGTCTGCTCTTACTGTCCTCTTACGACTCTTTAATCTTATTCCCCAGTTGTGGAAGTCTGCTATTCTTTTTTTCGCAAACCGGGTACTACGGTACATGATGCCTTCCACTACCAGTGCAGTTTGCAAGGTGATGGAACGTCTAGTTAATAGACGTTTGATGTGGTATTTAGAGATGCACAGTAGTCTCTCCACTAGTCAGTATGGCTTTCGTAAGGGCCGTTCTGCCATTGACCCCTTACTACGCTTGGATACGTATATTCGTAAGGCCTTTGCTAATAACCACTCGGTTATCGCCATCTTTTTTGACCTTGAGAAGGCTTATGATACAACTTGGAGGTATAAAATCTTGGCCCAGGCCCACTCCTTAGACCTCCGTGGCAATCTACCATTTTTCCTTAAGGCCTTCTTAACTGAAAGACATTTCCGTGTCCGGGTTAGTAATGTGCTTTCCCCGGAGTTCGTCGAAGCAGAAGGTGTCCCCCAGGGATGTGTTCTGAGCACAACACTAATTCTCCTTGCTATAAATAATCTGGCATCTGTTCTCCCATCCAAAATTTGGTCATCGATTTATGTTGATGACTTTGCTATAGCTTGTGCAGGTGCTGACTGTCAACTCATTGCAATTTCCCTCCAGCATGTAATCAACCGGGTTTCTGATTGGGCCACCACTCACGGGTTTAAGTTTTATAGTGGCAAAACTCATCAAATTACGTTTAATAGACGTTCAGTGGTCTCTGATCATCCATTGTACCTATACGGCTCACGTATCTCAGAACGTGATAGTCAGGTTTCTCGGCCTCCTATTTGACCGCCGATTGTCCTGGAAACCTCACATTACCTCTCTGAAGGCGACTTGTCATAGCCAGCTGAACCTCCTTAAAACCCTAGCACATCTTTCATGGGGGGCTGATCGTAGAAATCTCCTTCGCCTGCATTCAGCCCTAATTTTATCGAAACTTGATTATGGTGACCAAATATATTCGGCGGCCTCCCCTGCTACTCTTTCCAGAGTTAATCATATCCATCACCAGGGATTATGTTTATGCCTTGGTGCATTTCGTTCTTCCCGGTTGAGAGCCTCTATGTAGAAGTGAACATTCCATCCTTGTCCGATCGTCGTGATGCACATTGCCTTCGCTATTATGTTCGCTCTCATGACCTCCGCAATCCTTCCATGTATAGGATTGTCACAGATGTTAGTAGACGCTCTTTATTTGTTTGTCGACCCTGTTTACTTCGTCCCTTTTCTCTTCGTCTACATTCGCTCTTGTTTTCCCTTCTTCTACCACCTTTCTATGTTCATGTGACATCTCCCTTTCCCCTACCCCCTTGGGATGTTCCTGCTGTCCGTGTCTGTTCTTTCCCTCTGCCTTGCGCAAAAGCCCATCTACCTACAGCGGCTTCTCGCTCTTTTTCTCGACCACTTCCGTTCTCATTCCCATGCCATCGCAGTGTACACCGATGGTTCTAAGTCATCAGACGGCGTCGGATTCGCAGCAGTGTTTCCGGACAGCGTCGTGCGAGGGCATTTATTATCCTCGGCTAGCATATTTAAAGCTGAATTGTATGCCATTCTTGTGGCACTTATCCGTATTGCATTTATGCCTGTCACCATTTGTGGTCGTTTCAGACTCCCTTAGTGCGTTACAGGCTATCCGAAAATTTGATACACCTCACCCCTTAGTTCTTCGTATCCAACTTTGGCTATGCCGTATCTCTAGCAAAAACAAAGATATTGTTTTTTGCTGGGTCCCTGGTCATGTTGACGTACAGGGCAATCAACAGGCAGACACTGCTGCGCTGTCAGTAGTACATGACCTTACCACCTTCGCACCCGTTGGCAACAACATTGGTCTGACCTGCTAAATAACAATCTTCATTCTATTAAACCGAGTATAGGTTTCTGGCCTTCTTCTTGTCACCAATGTCGAGGTTGGGAGACTACACTCTCCCATCTTCGCATCGGCCACACTCGTCTTACTCACGGGTATCTCATGGAGAGGCTCCCTACCCCTCTCTGTGAGCATTGTCAGGTTCCATTATCTGTTTGCCATATTCTGTTGGACTGCCCACTCTATCAACGACCACGTAGAATTTACGTCCAACGTCGTCTTCACTCTGCGGCCCTTTCTTTACCTTCCCTTCTGCCTGATGGGCCCGCCTTTAATTCTGACTCTCTCATTGACTTTTTGACAGCCACTGACTTACTGCACAAACTCTTAAGGTTATACCTCTAGCACTCCCCTCAGTCCCTTCTACCTCAATCTCTTGCTATCCTCTCTCCCTGCACTATCCACTGTCCTGCTGCACTCCATACCCTACTAATCATCCATCTCCCTCTTACAACACATTCTCCCTGCATCCTGCCCTAACCTGCTGCGCTGTATGACCCCTGTGGTTTAGCGCTTCTTTTTTATTATAATAGACTAAGAGTTATGACTCGACCCTTGCAACCACAAATAGGTGAGTACACACACACGCACGTACACACATGCACTCATGCACATACACTCATGCACATACACTCACACACATACATATACGTACATATGCATACGGAACTATCCTCACGGAATTGTATAGTTTCCAGCAATATAAACTGGGAGAGAGGTAAAGGGTCGTTTCCTGGTTAATGTTGTTGATGGATGTGGTGGTGTAGTTGCAACGTTGATGTTGCTCCTGGTGATTGCTCCGACTGTGTTATCGGTCACGCCATCTCATGGGGGTACTAAGCACTTCTTAGTGATTTTTACAGCAGGAGCGAAAAGCATCTGGATATAAAAGGATTGGAATTAGGGGCTTGAAGGCTTGTGGAAGGTTTATAGAACAAAAGTTAGAGATAAGATAGGTGACCTTAAAAATAACTGGGCATCTTACTGACAAGTAGAATGACATGTGCTCTATTTTTAATAATGCATTTCTCGAGAAAGTCCATACTGGAAATGAGGGCCTCTATAAACAATCGAATTGCTGCTCTTCATGTGTGTGTGTCAGAGAGAATTAGTGCAAGGTCACCATTAACTGGCGTGTACCCTTAGAAAGAATATCCCTCCCAGGTGGTTCTACAGAAGAGGAGTGTTAAGAAAAGAAATTCTGCCTTAAGTTTGAGTGAACTTAATGGTGGTCAGAACTGAGGTGATCCTGCTAAGATTTTGATACCTAGGCACCTGCGATAGATGACCAACATGTCATTTGAAGGGAACGATGGCACAGGATCTGCTGTTACGAAGTTCTCCATAACTATCTTGGACTATTTCAGCTTACAGTCATGCCAAAGTTGATGCAGAAGTCAATCGACTCTTTAAAGTTTTGGCTAGGAAGTGGGAAGCTAGTTTTACTGTTTTATTTACCTAAAGGTGTCTATGGCGCCGTATGTGGTGAAAAGAGAGAGAGAGAGAGAGAGTGTGAGTGAGTGAGTGAGTGAGTGAGTGAGTGAGTATGAGAATATGCCAAAAGCAGCCGTATGTGTTTCTGATTTTTACGTTGAACACGCGGGAAACTAATGTTTCACATGTGTTGGACTAATGGTACTCGGAAATCATGAGACTCTCCGCCAGGTGGCCAGCCTACTTGTGTGTCACTGCCTCTATCCGAAGTGATATTGAAGACAGAAATGCTTGGTTTTTGGATCTTGGGTAAACCGTAGGGTCAGGCATTCTTACTGCACTCTCTTTGGGCATGGATAGTGCTCAGCATAAGCTGAACCATCAGTTCATAACATTTAAAAAATATGAAGATATTCTTCCCCTTATCTCTTTCGTAAACATCAGGAAGAAAGGTATGGCTTTCTCTGGCATCACCACTTCGTCCACCATCGTCCCCACTCATGCAGCTACACACACATTTAAGCAGAACATCACCAGCGACACTAACCTCCTGTTTCCTCGCCTAGACTTCATCGAGCTGATTGATCTCTGCAACAATTTCAACTACAGGTACAAAGACAGTTTCTTCAAACAATCCTCTGACACGGGTGTGGGCAGCTCCTCACTGCTGTACTAGCCAACATATTCATGGAGAACCTCAAGACGGAAGGTTTCCACTTCATTCTCAACAACATATATACCCTCGAACTCCTGGGCAGTATCAGCTCACAATCCACGGATTGTGAGTTGATAATGGATAATATATTTACCGGCGGCCTAATAATGAACCATGGAACATTACCAATCTCCACATCTAGAAATGACTTTGTCATTTGTTTTCACAATCAGAAGACTTCTTCCGGCTACAGTGCTGGGGATTACTATCACGTTCACTCTACCTACCAGGCAGGAATACTCCCCTTTATTCAAAGTATATTGGAAGTGCACTAACAAGGATGAGTTAAAATACTTATTATCACAACGACACACTTAACAAGATATTAGTAGTAAGCGGATTCTTTATAAGAGATCTCTCTAAGAGGAATGACTTTTCTTCAGGACTGAAAGCGCAGGGTCCAGTCCATTCCACACGCTACCCTCACTGTAAGGACAAGAAGTACTTAGTACTCAATGTAGGGCGTGGCCGGCAGCATAATTCGTGCTTTCACCAGGACCATCATCAAAGTGGTTACTATAGCCTAACCATAAAACTACCTCAATCTCTCCCCTAGTTTCTACAGCAGGAGTTTATACAGTTCTTGTGCATGAATACCAACTTCAGAATTGACTCTGTAATAGGGAGTTATGTCTTCGTACAAATATAAAGATACTTTATATATTTTTTTACGAGTTTGTGCATGGAGTATTAGGGAAAACTAATATTGGATGTTAATTGACTTTCAAACCTGAACGCTCAAGGCTGGGTAAAACTAGGCTTTTGGTGCATATATAGTTATATTGTATAAGATGTATATTGATTAAGTTATTGTATAAAATATACTGCGATTAAAGAATGTTATGTCTGGTGTATGTACGTCAAAATTTAAAAGGTTTTTTTTAAAATGTTTGATGTGATTGAGCCTATGAAAAAATGTAAAATTAAAATTTTACTTTATATTATTCATATTTAGGAAAAAATATGAGATTGTTACGAAGATGATGCAAAAGTCCAGGATGAAACTGGTCGTTTAAAACCGAATTTCAGGTTCCATTAATGATTTGTACGTAAAACCCTTTTTCCCTAGCCTCCTACGTCGCTCTCCCCCCTTTTTCCCATCCTTTTAACGTTCTCTCCTCCCCCTTCATCTCCCTTTTTATTTTTCATATTGAAATAAGACTGTGAGGTTATGAGTAAACCGGGGCCTTCATGTTTTACAGTCCCCCACACCATCTCATTACCCTTCCTTTACTGTCTACCTTCCTTTATCCTTATATTAACTTCTTTATTGGGTGGTAAAATATGACGAGATAAAAAATTTTTTATTTTTTAAAAAAATAATTACTTTCATATAATTAACAAAAAAAAAAAAGAAAATTTTTATGATTTAAAAAATACGAATATGAAAAATGTGTAGCCTAAAAGAAAAAAGACCCAAAAGCTAGAGCCTTTTAGAACTATATGACCTGAAGGGCGAGGTCCACGGGAGGTAGGTATATTAAAGGAAGACCCATAAGGGTGAAAAAAGGAGATTTGGAAAGATGGGAAAAGTAGGTGAGAGGAATTTCCGTAGTTGAAGGAAAAAGCCAGGGGTAAACCCCCAGCATAGCGTTGGTTCATGACGAGGAGGCGTTCCCCCGGGTGGTATCTGCTGTGTTGTTTTTCTCAATGGTTTTCTGGACTTGGCGCTTGGGTTTAGGGCACACACTGTTCCCAAAAGGGCGGCAACCAAAACGTCATTGCTGGTTTGCTTATTTGTACTGCTTTTTTCCCAGAATGCATTGATTTTAATAGGGGGGTTTTCAGGGGCCTTTGGAGGGGGACAAAAGGGCGTTTTTTAAATTACCCCTGCAGAGGGCAGGGGGGAAATTAGGGGGTTAGATAGGAGGGGTAGTTTTAGACGAAGAGGAGTAGGGACAGGATTATCAATTTGATTGAAATAGGTTTAGGTTGTTGTATGGCAGTCTGATGGTTTTCGTCTGGGTTTCCAAGTGTTTTATAGGTTTCAAATCGGTCTATTTGTCATCAATGGGTTTTTTTCCAAAAAACCCTTCAGAGCAGGGGGGCTAGTCCTGTTTTGTAAGGATTCACTGGTGGGTCATCCCAATTTTGTTCCCAGCACCCACCCGCAATGCTCGGTTCTGGATTCGCTGCAGTTTCA
>WNWK01059822.1:0-10092 GCA_009830355.1 Cherax destructor
AAGGAAAATAAAGCATAAGAAAAAAGGGGTGAAGGTTTATAAAAAAAAAGGGGAGGCAGTTAGGGTAAGATATAAACAACTATTGGAGGATAGAGGGGCAGTGAGAGGAGGCAATGGGGTCAAAGATGTATGGGGAAGATTTAAAAATGTAGTGTTAGAGTGTTCAGCAAAGTTTGTGGTTACAGGGGGGGAGTGGGTGGGGGGGGAAGAGGTTGGGTGGAATGATGGTGTAAAGAGAGTAGTAAGGGAGAAAAATTAGCTTTGAGAGGTTTTACAAAGTAGAAGTGATGCAAGGGGGGAAGAGTATATGGAGAAAAAAAGAGGGTTAAGAGAGTGATGAAGCAATGTAAAAAGAGAGCAAATGAGAGAGTGGGTGAGATGTTATAACAAATTTTTTTGAAAATAAGAAAAATTTTTGGGAGTGAGTTTAAATGTTGAGGAAGCCTAGGGAACAAATGGATTTGAATTTAAAAAATAGGACAGGAGAGTTTTTAAAATGGAGAGTTAGAGGTATCGGGAAGATGGGGGGAATTTTTTGAGGGTTGTTAAATTTGATGAAGACGGGAAGCTGTGATTTCGTGTATAGGGAAGGAGGACTAACATCTTGTAGGAGTGTGGAAAGCCAGTTGTGAGTGTGGGGAAAGTTCGTGAGGCAGTGGGTAAAATTTAAAAAGGGGGGTAAGGCAGCTGGGATTGATGGGATAAAGATAGAAATGTTAAAAGCAGGTGGGAATATAGTTTTGGAGTGGTTAGTGCTATTATTTAATAAATGTATGGAAGAGGGTAGGTACCTAGGGACTGGCAGAGAGCGTGTATTGTTCCTTTGTATAAAGGCAAAGGGGACAAAAGAGATGCAAAAATTATAGGGGAATAAGTCTGTTGAGTGTACCTGGTAAAGTGTATGGTAGAGTTATTATTGAAAGAATTAAGAGTAAGACAGAAAACAGGATAGCAGATAAACATGGGGGCTTTAGGAAAGGTACGGGGTGTGTAGACCAAGTGTTTACAGTGAAACATATAGGTGAACAGTATTTGGATAAGGGTAAAGAGGTTTTGTGGCATTTATGGATTTAGAAAAGGCGTATGATAGGGTGGATAGGGGGCAATGTGGCAGATGTTGCAGGTGTATGGAATAGGAGGTAGGTTACTGAAAGCAGTGAAGAGTTTTTATGAGGATAGTGAGGCTCAAGTTAGAGTGTGTAGGAGGGAAGGGGACTATTTCCCAGTAAAGTGAGCTTTTAGACAAGGATGTGTGATGTCACCGTGGTTGTTCAATATATTTATAGATGGGGTTGTAAGAAAGTGAATGCGAGGGTCTTGGCAAGAGGTGTGGGGTTAAAAGATAAAGAATTAAATACAAAGTGGGAGTTGTCACAGTTGCTTTTGCTGATGACACTGTGCTTTTGGGAGATTCTGAAGAGAAGTTGCAGAGGTTGGTGGATGAATTTGGTAGGGTGTGTAAAAGAAGAAAATTGAAAGTGAATATAGGAAAGAGTAAGGTGATGAGGATAACAAAAGATTAGGTGACGAAAGATTGGATATCAGATAGGAGGGAGAAGTATGGAGGAGGTGAATGTATTCAGATAATTGGGAGTGGACATGTCAGCAGATGGTCTATGAAGGATGAGGTGAATCATAGAATTGATGAGGAAAAAGGGTGAGTGGAGCACTTCGAGTCTGTGGAGACAAAGAATTTTGTCCATGGAAATAAAAGAAGGGAATGTATGAGAGTATAGTTATACCAACACTCTTATATGGGTGTGAAGCATGGGTGATGAATGTTGCAACGAGGAGAAGGCTGGAGGCAGAGGAGATGTCATGTCTGAGGTCAGTGTGTGGTGTGAATATAATGCAGAGAATTCGGAGTTTGGAAATTGGAGGAGGTGCGGGATTCAAAACTATTATCCAGAGAGCTGAGGAGGGGTTGTTGAGGTGGTTCGGACATGTAGAGAGAATGGAACGAGACAGAATAACTTCGAGAGTGTATAAATTTGTAGTGGAGGGAAGGCGGGGTAGGGGTCGGCCTAGGAAAGGTTGGAGGGAGGGGTAAAGGAAGTTTTGTGCGAGGGGCTTGGACTTCCAGCAAGCATGTGTGAGCGTATTTGATAGGAGTGAATGGAGACAAATGGTTTTTAATACTTGATGTGCTGTTGGAGTGTGAGCAAAGTAACATTTATGAAGGGAATCAGGGAAACCGGCAGGCCGGACTTGAGTCCTGGAGATGGAAGACAGTGTCTGCACTCTGAAGGAGGGTGTTAATGTTGCAGTTTTATAACTGTAGTGTAAAGCACCCTCTGGCAAGACAGTGATGGAGTGAATGATGATGAAAGTTTTCTTTTCAGGCCACCCTGCCTTGGTGGGAATCGGCCGATGTGTTAATAAAAAAAAAAAAAAATTTGTAATTTGCCATATCATTACCCTATCTTAGTCTATAATACGTTTTTATAACCTTAAAATATTCCAATTTACTTTTTTAATATCTATTGTATACCATATTACTATCATATCACTTACAATCAATTCATTGCCCATTTTTATTTTATTATACTTTTGTATCAACCTGTATTATAACATTACATATACGTGTTTGCAACTATTCCTTAGTGCAATTACAAGTGATAGTCTGGTGCTACTTTATTTTGTAATTTTATCTTATTAGTTTATATCTAGTTATACTTTATTTCAGTCTAGCTTAATACATAGTCAATACCAAATTCATTATCTTTATTTGTTACTGTCGTGCCGATTAGGTAAAACTTGCTATTTTGGCTTAAATAGCAACGATCACCTTGCCATATAAGACAAGTGAAAATTTGTGTATGCAATAATTTCGCCAAAATCATTCTGAACATAACGAAAAATATATTTCATTGTGTTTGTTTATTATTAAATTATTGTAAACGTATCTAAAATATATTTAGTTGGGTTAGGCTAAATTAAATTGCGGTTGTTGTAAAAAGGTTAGGTAGGTCTTCAAAGTTTCTCTTGGTACAAAATTATAAATTCTTACATTAACATAAATGAAAAAAAATATATCTTTAAACGTATAAGAGAAAAATTTAGAAAGGACTTAATTTTAGATGAGTTCTTGCTAATTGACCAGTTTCGCCTAATCGGCACGACATTACTATACTCTATTTGACCAATGTGCATCAGCTATATACTTGTCCAAACATCCCTTACTACAGATATCAGTACTAGAATTCACCACATATATGATAAAAATTACTATTTAACCTAAATGATGAACGATCATGTCGACCCTGATCTAAACCTATATAATCTAACACCGAATCAAAATTTAATGGAAAGTAACTGCCTCTATTACACAGCATCGCAAGCCAACACTGTCTAAATACTGCTAAAAGTATAACAGTTCTAACTACAACATCCGATCCTTAAGCAAACACTATGATGACCTCCTTGCACTCCTTGATTCCCTAAAGACAACCTTCATATGTATATTGTTCTCACTGAAACCTGGATACAATAGATACAATAGATATCTACTCACTACCAGGATACATAGCAATCCACAACTGCAGACCACATCAAGTTGGGGGGTATTGCAATCTATTACTCTAACGAAATATCTTGTTATAACACCACTTGGTATAGTGATGAATATGGAGAATATATTTTTGCTAATTTTTCTGTAAAAACACCTTAAGACTTCTATAACAATCGGAGCCATTTACTGGATGCCTCATACAAACATCCCAAATTTATCCATAAGCTAAAGACTCTAATAACAAACAACCAAATGAACAAGCACCACCTTCTCTTAGCCGGAGACTTCAACATCAACCTTGGCCTACCAGATGACCAGCCAATAACTGATTTCATCAACAATATAAACAACGCACTTCTCATACCACCAATAACTAAACCAACCAGGCTGACTGAGACAAGTGCAACCATAATCGACCATATATGGACCAATATCCTAGCCCCCTTAAATCAGGGATAATAACAGACAGCACTACAGACCACTACCCCACCTTCCTCTTAACAAACATTAGTAAACCACCACTAGAATACAACAAAGTTTCATTTAGACTCCATGACGAGGCCTTAATAAATAACTTCACAGCAGAGCTAGAGACGGTTGACTGGGCTACAGAATTCTCCAATACCAATGGTATTGATGATTGAACAGACATATTTCTTAATAAATTACTTAGACTATACAACAAACATTGTCCTATAAAACCGAAACAGATTCTGAATAAACGGCTAGGTTGCCCATAGCTAACTAACAGCTTATTAAGATCTATTAACAAGAAACATCCATATGAAAAGCAATATAGACAGGGCTTCATTCACAAAGATATTATTAAACACTATTCATCAGTTCTCAGCAAATTAATAAAAGCCAAACAATTGTACTACTCCAGCAGATTCATTGAAACAAGAGGAGATATAAGAAAGACCTGGAAAACACTCTCACAGATTCAATGGGCACCCAAAAACTGATAAAAACTAGGGATATTGTCCTAACTAAACCGAAAAAACACCACTACAGCCTATTGATACAGTAAACAAGATAAATGACTTCTCAACCATAGGATCAAATCTCGCCAGTAAAATCCCAGGTACCAACGCCTGAGCAAGTGATTACTTAGATAGGAATTTCCCAACCTCCTATCTTGCACCTACTGAGCCCACTGAAGTCACCATGATAATCAAGTCACTTAAAAATAAATCAGGAATCTGACTTAAGTCCCACCAGTATTATACAAGCGAGCCGCATATGTTCTTTCGTATGCTATTTCATTACTTTTAACAAATCACTAGAAATTAGCACTTTCCCGACACTACTTAAAACAGCAAGGGTTACTCCAATACACAAAGGTGGTGACCCCACAAACTTACACCAGTGGCCCCTCCGGACTCACGATTACTGATGACAACAATGAAATTCCCCCAACAAATATGCAACACAACCTCATTTATATTTGCTAATATGGATACCTGGGTACAACCTTTTCATATGCGACAGAAAGAACAGGCAACAAGGGGAGGTTGGCCTGTATGTCAAAGAGTCGCTCATTTGCACAGAGATACTGAACACCACAAATGATGTAGTTGACGTTCTGACAATAAAAATCAAGAACCAAAACCTAGTCATTGTACTTGTACTTAAGCCACCAGATGCAACTTCCCAACAGTTCAAAGAACAACTATCAAAAATTGACTCCTGTCTGGAAAACCTTCCAGGCCCCATCCCCAAACATCTTGCTGCTTGGTGACTTCAATCTTAGACATACAAAATGGAAGAATATAGCAAATAATGTTGTAGCAGAAATAATTCCTGGAGGCAGCTCAGATGAAAAGTCACACACACATGAGCTGCTGAATTTCTGCAACAAACACCTTAAGTCAGCAGATAGTGGAGCCAACGAGACTAGAGAACACACTAGACCTTATCTTCACAAATAATGAGGACCTGGTAAGAAACATAACAATATCAAAAACAACCAATTCTGATCACAATCTAATCGAAGTCCAGACGTGTATGCACAGGAGTCCTGATCAGCAAAACGCATATAGCTATGAGGGTACCTTTACCAAATTCAACTTCAACAACAAGAACATCAACTGAGATCTGGTAAACTATGCCCTAAATGAAACATGTTGGGAAGATATCTTAAATTACATGGACCCTAACCAATGCCTTGAAAAGATCAACCACCTGGTAGCTGAAGTATGTTCAAGGCATATTCCTCTAAGAAAAAAAAGAGAAGAAGTAAACAGGAGAGAGAGAGAGAGAGAGAGAGAGAGAGAGAGAGAGAGAGAGACTCCTATACAGGAAGACGAAGAATCACTGAGCTCCTCAAGAATGCCGGACTATCTGAGTCACGGAAGGAAGCGCTAACCAGGGAAGTGGAAAATATTGAGCTAAAATTAAAGGACTCATACAGGATCCAGGAGAGTCAAGAGGAGCAAAAGCGATTAGTGAAATTGAAAGAAATTCAAATATTTCTTTTCATATGCCAAAAACAAGGCAAAACCACTTCTAGTATAGGGCCCTGCTCAGACAAGACGGATCTTACACAGATGTCAACAAAGAAATGAGTGAGATACTAAATCTCAATATGACTCTGTGTTCAGAGCCACTAATCCGTCTAAAGATAGACAACCCAAACAATTTTTTCATGAATGAGCCTCAAAACCCTGCCAATGTATGCCAAATTTCTGATATAATCCTAACTCCTCTAGACTTCGAGAAAGCCATCGACGACATGCCCATGCACTCAGCCCCAGGCCCAGACTCGTGGAACTCTGTGTTCATTAAGAACTGCAAGAACCTCTCTCACGGGCCTAAGTATGCTATGGAGAAGGAGCTTAGAAACAGGCGAGATTCCACAGTCACTAAAAACAACGGATATGCCCCACTCCATAGAGGTGGCAGCAAAGCTACTGCTTTGCTGCAAATACTTTAACGTCCCATATCATAAAAATCTTTGAAGGAGTTCTAAAGCGGATAGCAAACCACCTGGACTCCCAAAATTGCACAACCCAGGGCAACATGGTTTCAGAGCAGGTCGCTCTGCCTCTCGCAACTGCTAAAGCTGATAAAGCCACTGGTTGGCGAAACGTTTACTATAAAGATACCCAGATTTCCACATGTGTCTTAATTTTCACTATGATATGGTCTTAGATGCTCTGGAAAACAAACAGAATGCAGATGTAGTATACACGGATTTTGAAAAGACTTTGACAAGTGCGATCATAGTGTAATAACACACAAAATGCGTGCTAAAGGGATAACTGGCAAAGTAGGCAGATGGATCTTCAACTTTCTAACCAATCAACACAAAGAGTAGTGGTAAACAGAGTTAATTCGGATGCTGCCATAGTGAAGAGCTCTGTCCCACAAGGCACAGTACTCGCACCTATCCTGTTTCTCATTCTCATATCAGACATAGACAAAGATGTAATCCATAGCACCGTATCATCCTTTGCAGATGATACTAGGATCTCATAGTGTCATCCATTGAGACACGGCAAATCTCCAAGAACATATAAACCAAGTTTTCCAATGGGCAACAGAGAACAATATGATGTTCAATGAAGACAAATTCCAACTGCTCAGTTATGGAAAACTGGAGGAAATAATAGCTAGGACTGAGTATAACAAACTGTAATCACACAATAGAGCGGAAAAGTAATGTGAAGGACCTGGTTGTGGTAATGTCGAAGACCTCACCTTCAAGGACCACAACAATGCCACTATCACATCTGCGGAAACTGATAGGATGGATAATGAGAACATTCAAGACAAGAGATGCTAAGCCAATGATGATTTTTTAAATTAATTGTTCTCTCTACGCTAGAATACTGCTGTACATTAACATCCCATTCAAGGCAGGTGAAATTGCAGATCTAAAGAATGTACAGAGAACCTTACTGCACGTTAAGTTCCATCAAACACTTAACTACTGGGAACGCCTGGAAGCACTAGACTTATATTCCTGGGCGCAGGCGAGAGAGATATATCATAATCTACACCTGGAAGATTCTGGAGGGACTGGTCCCTAATATGCACACAGAAATAACTCCATATGAAAACAAAAGACTTGGCAGACGGGGCAACGTACCCCCAATGAAAAGTAGGGGTGCCACTGGTACACTAAGAGAAAACACAATAAGTGTCCTGGGCCCAAGACTGTTCAACAGCCTCCCACCAGCCATAAGGGGCATTACCAGTAGACCCCTGGTTTTCTTCAAGAGGAGCTGGACAGATACCTAAAGTCAGTGCCAGATCAGCCGGGCTGTGGTTCGTACGTTGGACTACGTGCAGCCAGCAGTAACAGCCTCTTGATCAGGCTCTGATCCACCGGGAGGCCTGGTCATAGACCGGGCCGCGGGGTTGATCCCGGAATGCCCTCAGGTAGACTCCAGGTGACCGTTGTTATTCAAAATCTTCGAGAAACTTGTGCACAAGAGATTATACTCGTTTATAACGACACGAAGCATACTCAACCCCTGCCAATTTGGCTTTAGAAAAATAAAAGCACTAACGATGCAATTGTAAAAATGATAGACCTGCTTTAACAGCACTGAAAAATAAGGAATATCCATTAGGACTTTTTATTGACCTAAGGAAAGCTTTCGACACAGTAAATCACGGCATCCTCTCCACAAACTTGACACTATGGTATAAGAGGTCATGCACTTGCATATTTCAAATCCTACCTTACTAATAGGTATCAGTATGTCACCATTAAAGACACAACCTCATCAACACGACCACTTGATACTGGAGTGCCACAGGAAGTGTCCTTGGTCCCCCTGCTCTTCCTCTTATACATCAATAGTCTTCCCAATGTATCACAACACCTGAAACCAATACTCTTTGCTGACGACTCGACTTGCGTCATCTCCACCCAAATCTTGCCCGCTCAACACCATTGTTAACGAGGAACTACTAAAAATATCTACATGGATGACAGCCAATAAACAAACTCAACACTGATAAAACCTTCTATATTATGTTTGGTAACAGAGCAGGTGATGCACAATTAAAAATTAAGATCGACAACACTCTTATTGCTAAATATAATGAGAGCAAATTCCTGGGCCTACATCTCGACAGCAACCTGAAATTCAGCACTAATATCAACACATAACAAAAAAGTATCTAAAACTGTTGGGATCCTCTCTAAGATATGTTACTAGGTACCACAATCAGCCCTACTCACACTATACTATTCACTCATCTATCCCTACCTCATACATCGCCACCTAAAGAATAATAACCCAACAAAAAGCCGCAGTAAGAATTATCATGCAATTCAATGCTAGGCAACACCCTCCCCACTCTTCAAAGACCTAAACTTACTCACTGTTCAAAACATCCACACTTACTACTCTGCAATCTACATCTACAGAACCATAAATTCCAATAAACCCTGAACTAAAACACTTTCTTGACAGTTGTGACAGGACCCATAGACATAATACCAGACATAAACATCTCTTTGACATTCCCCGTGTCCGACTAAATCTATACAAAAATTTGACAAAAAAGGGTAAAATCGGGAACCCCCCTTAAAAAACTCAGAACTGCAGCACAACCTCCATTTTAAAAAGCACCTTTAAAAAAACGTCTTACTCCCCTACACACTCCACCGGTAGCTAACCACATGAAAACTACTTTATATTGCAATACCCAAAAGAAAAATGCACTTAATGATTTCTGTGACTTTAAATTTTACAATGACTGTAAACATAAAATTCTAAACAACTATTGCTTCATAAAAACAAGTCAAAAGTTTGCCTAAGCCACCCAATATAGAAACTGTATCATGCCAAAACAGACCATTTCCCTCACGGAAACAACCCAGCGGGTTTGGGGGAAAATGTTCTTACCCCGCCCAAAGGGCAAAAAAAGACATAGGGGGAGGTGGCTAGGGGTGGGAAGGGTTTGGAGTAAAAGTAGGGGGAAAAGTGCCAGGAAAGGTAAAAAAGCATATTCGGATGGGATAAGGCCCGTATAAAAGTGTTAAGGTCGAGATTGTTCAAGCCATATATGATAAAATTTTGAACTACCTCAATTTTTTAAATCTAGTTAATCCCACAATTACCTAACTTTACCAGTTTAATATATTTTGTAATATAGAGAAGAACTAGTATTAGTCTTTCGAAATGCCTAGGAACCTACATACTATCCTTCTTGTAATAAAATATTATATGATTGTAATAATATCAAAAATATGTAAACCCCCCATTTAATATTAACAGAAAAAAAAATTTTAAATTTAATTAAAATTATAAAAATAAATAATGTGTATTTTGTGTTTGTGTAAATGCTCAGTATGTGCTCAGACTAACTCAGCAAACTTAAAATTGGGCGACAACAACAAGTCCCCAAAAACAACTTCTGGACCACTGAGGCAGTCAAACAGCTTGACTGAAAAAAATGACGACCCATTCACCAAACAGCAATTATGCTGAAGCAACAGTGAACAGCACAAAAAATGTGGACCTTCAAAGAAAACACAAAAAAGGGATAAAACTCCCTTATTCCTGACTAGAAATGCGTAGGCCAGAACAAAAAGGGCTAGAGTTGAACTTGGGACCAGA